>JANZXP010000194.1:3539885-3552537 GCA_027576715.1 Erythroxylum flavicans
ATTACATTATAATTAATTAAAAATAAATTTTTATTTCTTAATATATTTTACAAACTTTAATAATAATAATTATTCCTTCTTTTTATCCGACCATTATAATTATAATTATAATTATAATATATATTCTTTTATATTCGTTCCCATTATCTGCTGCGAACCACACCCATCTCCTAACGAGAGAAACTAAAGCCACAAAGGACAGATCTTGTTCTTGTGGGGCTTCCTTTTAAGTAGCGGGACTTTGTTAGGCGTGTAGTTCCTTGTCACCCTTGGGCTCCCAACTCTTTTTTCTTTTCCCTCTTCCCTCTGGTGTTTCAGAAGAGAAAAGAAGAAAGAAAGACAAGAAAATGAGTTATTTGAGTGTTGGTGTTAGTCCAGGGAATGTACCAGTGTATCATGGTACTAGCTTGAAGGTGATTGATAAGAGGGTGAGGATTGCAGAGATTGTTTTGAGGTGTTTGATTTGTGTTTCAGGAGTTGCTGCTGCTGTTCTTGTAGGAACAGACACTCAAGTTAGAGAAATCTTCACAATTCCAAAGAAAGCTAAATTCACTGACATGAAAGCTCTGGTGTAAGATCCCCAACTTCTGTATTTTCAATTTTCCCTGAAACTCAAAATTTTCTCTTTCAAGTTTTCATTTTTCTCGTCATCTTGCAGTTTTCTGGTGATAGCCAATGGGATAGCTGCTGTCTACTCGTTGGTTCAAGCGGTGCGTTGTGTTGTTGGAATGGTCAGAGGAAGTGTACTCTTTAGCAAGCCCTTAGCTTGGATCATCTTCTCTGGAGATCAGGTATGTGCTAAATGATACTTGCATGCAAAACAACAGAATTCATTGTGATGATCTATTTTTTAAAAAAACTTCAGGTGTTCTGAATAACATGCTATGTTTGAACAAAGCCATATTCAACTAATTAAATATCATTAACTGAATATTATTAATATAATATTTAATTTTTAAAATCTTCAAATCAATTAAATTAAATTTATATTAGTAAATTAAAAATAATTATTTTAAAAGATTTTTTAAAAATGACTTCATTTTGTCGCAATCGGGTAGGCTTGACAAATTTTCGTACAAACTGATAACCCGACTCTGTTTGGTCAAGAAAAATCAGATACGGATTAAAATTTTTTTGACCGAATTTAAACCAGATTTGACTGATTTTTGTCCAAATTAAACCTAATTGAACAAAATGTTCGAATTTTTAAAATTGGTCAGCATCGAATATTTAAAACTGATTAAAATTGTCTAATCTGAATTAAAAAGAGGCAAAAAAATCATTGTTTTAAAATTTGGCAGAAGAAAAAAAAATACGAAATTTTGAATTTTGATTTGAAGTGTCCTTTTTTCTTTGTGGCAAGAGATGGGAAGAAGATGATGCAATTTAATGACTCTTTGCTATTAGTTAAAATCAAACAAATCGGTTCCGAATTGGGTTGGGTGTTTTCCAATTCAGTTCGGTGCCGAATCAGCTTGGTAAAAAAATTAGTTTCAAACCAGTTCAGGATTACGAAATTTTTATCTTTATCCGAATTGTCCAGAACTGATTTAGTTTGAAATCGATTTTTTGCCAACTTGTAGAGCCTTAGATGGGCCTGGTCCGACCAATTGCCATGCTTGGGTAAGTCTCTTAAAATTTGGGACGGTGGAAGTGAAAAGGAGTTGTACACTGATGTCTTAATGGACCCAGAAATAATATTTGATTAGAAAACTGAAGTTCCTAATACAAAAGGAGCAGAATGTTCCTTCTTCTCTGTCTTAACTGTGTCCACAAAGATCAGATTCTTTTGAAGCTGAATCCAAGTTTCTGGTATTCTGTTCAAAAGAATCTGATCTTTGTGGCTGACTCCAACTTCTGGTCTTCTGTTCAAATTGGGTGAGCTGTAGCCCACAGCATTGATACCTCTGAAGTGTCTCATTCTGTGATTACCAGTCAATGCCAATGTTTTCCATTCGTTACTTTCAAATTTACTAAAGTTGGATTGTATTTTGACACCTTAATGGTCCCAATGTATTTTATTATCAGAGCAGTTAGGAATTTATAACAATTAATACATGATGAAGACTGAATGAACAATTGGTTGAATTGAAATTATAATTTCATGAAATGATTTCTGGCAGATTTTGTCTTCCTGATAAAGTTATAATTAAGGGGCTCCAGCCAGCTTGCATGATTGATTACAAGTGATCAAAACTTATTACACAACTTGTTTGAAGATGAATGAACTAATTGCAGAAACACATGAACTTGTTCATAGCAAGTTCAAGTTTAGTACAACTGAAGATTGTTACATATTTAATATGATTGAACCATCTCCATCTCTGTAGTTAATCGCCTACCTGACGGTTGCTGCGGTGGCAGCTGCTGCACAATCAGCAGTATTAGCAAAGTTGGGACAGCCTGAGCTGCAATGGCTGAAAGTATGCAACCTGTATGGGAAATTCTGTAACCAAGTTGGGGGAGGAATAGCAAGTGCACTGTTGGCTAGTCTCGGCACAGTGGTCCTTTCGTCCGTGTCCGCCTTTGGCCTCTTCCGGTTGTACAGCGGCTACAAGTTTAAAAACGGTGGAAGGTGGTAGATTTCCTGAAAATAGCATTATGTCATACAAATATTGGAACCCTGAATGTGCCTTAACGTTTAGTAGATTTCCTGAAAATAGCCTTATGTCATACAAATATTGGAACCCTGAATGTGTCTTAGTGTTTAGTATTGACAGAGTTCTCTAGCCTGTGTAATCTGTAAGCTGGTGCTTTCTTACAAGTACTCTTGCCATGTTTAGAATGAAGTGAGCTTTTATTATGTCTATAACTAGCTGTTTTTCCTTTAGAAACAATCAGTTTGAAGTTGATACTTCGTTTAGTACAATAAGAAGAGTCTATATTTAGTTAGAGATGATAGTTTAAGCCCGATTTGGCCCGATTTCAAATGAACGGACTAAATGTCAAATTTTTACTAAGTTGTTATTTCTACAGACTTTGCAAGTCAGGTGAAATTTTTACTGAGTTATTGTTGTTATCGTAAAAAGCAAAATGAATGCAGAATTATGTTAAAAGTGATTAGTGGTAGAACATGTAGAAATAGTTTGTTTATGGAAGTGAAAGAATAGGAGATTGAGAGGGGGAATATTTAGTAGGATAAAAGATGCAAAAGCCTCTTTTTAGGTTTTATTAATGTTTAAAATATTAAAATCATTTAAAACATGTTATTAAATAAAACTTATTTTTATTATTTTCAATAAATTATAATTAGATTAAAATAATCATAAGTTATTAGAGTTGTAACGAGTTTTAGTAATTATATATATTTTGTAACTTGCATTGACTAAAAATCACATTCTAAAATACTTAACATTATCATATGTTTTTTTATTAATTAACAATCATTTTTAATAAAAAAATTTTAAATAAGAAATATAATAAAGTTCAAAAATAGAGATGTTATTGGGCCGGGTCGAGTCTAATCTCAGACTGCCCGTGATTTTTTTAAAAACGACTTCATTTTAAAAGTAACAGTCGGGTCACGAGTAGGTCAGCCCGGCCCATAGCTTGCTGGACCTTAGCTCATAGCCCAATCCAGCCGACTATAGTCGACTCATGGCTCAATCAACTTGAGCCAAAACCTGATTAAGTTGGGTCAGGTCAAGTGGACCGGATCTTTTTAACATCTCTATTAAAAAATAAGCATATTTATAAAAAAGTTAAAACTCCTAATTTATCGGAATAGATCACTTATTTTACTTTTATTGTTTTAACTCCGTTAACAATTTATTTCATCTATGTATTTATATAAGACTCACGTAAACGTACCCAGTGTATGGTTGCTGTCCCCGTTAGTAGGGACAGAAGACAAAATAAAAAAATTCTGTCCCTCTCTTATGTTTGATTGTTGTCTCCAAACTTTTGTCTTCCGTCCCCGGATGACAGAGACAAAAATTTTTGTTCTTCTGAAAATCGAAGGACAAAAACTTTTATCCTCGTTCCCAGACTTTTGTCTAACACCCAACTAATGCCAGCGACAGAACTAAGAGGAAAAAATAGTTAATAGAATCTCTATGGTTTTGATATTTTTTTAATATCGTGTTTTTGAAAATTAGCATTTATTATTATTCTTTATTATTATTTAGTTGGAATAACAAATTAAATAGTATCTAATATTTTAAAAAATTGAAAATAAATAACAAATTAAATAGTATCCAATATTTTGATTAATTATTATTATACGGAAAATTTTATGATTATGATTATTATGATTATTTTTGTATTTATTATTATTATTATTGTTATTATTATTATTATTATTATTCTTATCAATATTATTATTATTTATTTATTTATTTATTATTATTATTATTATAAATTTTGTATTTATTATTATTATTGTTATTATAAATTTTGTATTTATTATTATTATTATTATTATTATTTTATTATTATTATTATTATTATAAATTTTGTAATTATTATTATTAAAATTTATTATTATTATACATTTTGTACTTATTATTTATTTCTTTTTATTATTATTTTTATTATACGAAATTAATTATCTTATTATTATTAATTTTGTTATTATTATTATTATTATTATTATTTGTTAACTTTTTTATTAATACAAATCATTCGTTATAAAATTATAAATGAATCACATATTTCTAATCATATTAAAGAGTAGGGGTATTTTTGTCATCGACATAATTTTTATGTTCTCTCCACTGCAACTAAACACATTTCTGTCCTCGAGGCAGAGATAATTTTTTCTGTTCTGTCCATCACAACCAAACACCTCACTGTCTTTAATTTTTATTCTATTCAATCTCTAAATTTTTGTTTCGTTCCGTCTCCGCATTCAGGAGATAACAACCATACGCAGGGGTAGCATAGGAATGAGACGAGACAGAACATAGTCGTAATAGCAAGGAAACAGGTGATTTCATTTATAAGGCACCGTATTAGAAGAAAACAGTAAAAGTGACAGCCGTCGCTAGTGACTCGTGGCGGACACGTGCCTCTTAAAAAGCCACTGCAGATATAATCGGCATCTGATTGGATGAACAGAAAGTCAAAAGATCTTATTGGATACTTCTCATGTCCACTCTACAACCGCCCACACGCATTCTCTTCTCCCCTTTTATTTCCCTATTCTTGACTTTTATTTTGCCGAAAATACGCTGAAAAAACGTCAATGAACAGAAATACGCCACCGCCTATCCATTTTCCTTCAATATAAACCCTAACATCGGAGAAGCTGCTATTGGTTTCCGATCGCCGAAGAGATGTCGGAGAAGTTCTCGCCGGCACTGAGAATTGGAGATCTCAGCGACTTCATAGCACCGTCGCAGACATGCGTCGTTTCTCTCAACTCCAATTCCACCCTCAAGAAGCCCGCTAGGCCTCAGGTTTTTGCCTTCGACTGTTATTAAAAGAGTTTCTTTCTATGAAGTTTTTAGTTCTCGGTTTTTACTTTTTATGGTTTTAATTTCGTATGAACTTTTTTTGCCTTTGGTTCTTTTTTTTTTTTTTGGTTTCCCCTGGCTGGTGTAGGTTTCAATAGATAATAAACAGCAAACTGACCCAGTTAAAATTTCTCTGAAGGATTGCTTGGCTTGCAGGTAATTTTATTTTTATGTATAATTTAATATCCGATAATTCAGTGTTTCTTGTTCTTAATTGCCAAAGTTGCCGTCTTTTTATGAGGATTCCTTCTGTGTGTTGATTAATCTATGTTGGGTACTTGTTAATCGTTGGTTTAATTTCCCACAAGTTCTGCCACCATTCTATTCAATGATTAGGTGATAAGATGCTTATATATGCTTAATTAGCTTTTCTTTTTTTTTTGCAATAAATTTGCGACTTGAGTTTGGCTACTGTCTATAGTCTTGTTACTAGGGCTTTCAATGCTCTTTGTAATGATAACACGAAGATAATCGTAAAATTTTTAATGGTTACCGACAGAATGTACTTGCATAGTCATGTCGGCAGGATGGTTACCAGTCTTTTAATTAATGTGATTAGTCTACATTTTGCAAATAATTGGTCGGTCTTGCATTGCTAATAAAACAAAAGGGTTGAATTATTTTCCTGACATTGCAGTGGATGCATAACATCAGCGGAGACAGTCATGCTTGAAAAACAAGGTTTGGATGAGTTCCTTGCTAACATCAATAAAGGAAAAGCTGTTGTTGTTTCCTTGTCTCCTCAGTCAAGAGCTTCCTTTGCAGTCTATTTTGGCATTTCTCCAATTCAGGTACTAATGGGGCTTTCTTATTGATGCTGCGTATACTAGAGGATGAAATGATGTCCTTCAAATGTCTAGTCATGCATTTTTAATATGCTAGTCTTTTCAACTTTCAGGTTTTTAAAAAGCTCACAACATTTTTCAAATCCCTGGGAGTAAAGGCAATATTTGATACAAGTTGCAGCAGAGACATGACACTTATTGAAACTTGCAATGAGTTCATTAGTCGATACAAAGAAAGTCAGTCAGTCGAGGATGAAAAAGCTAGGCCATCATTACCAATGCTTTCTTCGGCATGTCCAGGTTTGTTTTGTTCCCTAGCATAATAACCCCATTCCTGAAAAAAAGGGAACGATAACCCTCTTTGTGTGACTTCAAGAGCAGATGGTTGGAGAGAGCTAGAAAAAAATGTGTAAAAACAAATACAAATATGCGGTGACATTCTTAAAATGTTGTGAAATAACTGGGATTATAGAGTGAAAATGTTTTAATGGGAGCTGCTTGACCTTTTCATCCTTCTGTAATTGTAGGTTGGATATGCTATGCTGAAAAGCAACTAGGATCCTATATTTTACCTTACATTTCATCTGTCAAGAGTCCTCAGCAAACAGTTGGTGCTGCCATCAAGCATCACTTATGCCATAAAATTGGTCTTCGGTAATGATATAACCTAATCTTTTCTTTCCATTTTTTTTGTGATGTTCATTTCTTAATGATTTTTCATCAAGCATAACTTTTTGAATCTTCTAATTCTTGTCCTTTTGACAAGAGCAACTGATTAAAACTTTTAAGCGAGTCTGTGATAGGCTCAAGTTATACTTTGATAACTTATGTTACTTCCTAAAGCACTATAGACATATATGAATGTTGTTGAATGCAGTATGTGAAAAATTTAAATTCTAATGGATGAAAACTAATTACTAGGCCAGATGAGATTTACCACGTGACTGTGATGCCTTGTTATGATAAGAAGCTTGAGGCTGCACGAGATGACTTTATTTTTGAAGCAGAATCTGGTATTAAACTTCCAGAGGTAGATTCAGTTTTGACGACTGGAGAAGTATTAGACTTGATTAAGGTAAAGCAATTTGTTAAATCCTTGTGATTTCTGTGATCTCTCCACTTAAAAGCTATATTCTGAATGATAAGTAATTTTGGTCAACTTTTGCAGTTAAGGTCCGTAGATTTTGAGGCTCTAGATGAATCTTCTCTTGATAAAATGTAAGGTCTCTCAGTTATTCTTAAGAATTTTTGCCATACATGTATCCTGGAAGTGTCTGTCAAGAAATGATGTTTGGTGACATTCCCTGCAGGTTGACAAATGTCGATGAAGAGGGACATCTATATGGAGTGCTTGGAAGTTCTGGTGGCTATGTGGAAACGGTATTTCGGCGTGCTGCTAAATCACTATTTGGAATTGAAGTCAAAGGTCCATTGCCCTTCAAGACTATAAGGAATACTGACTTCCGTGAAGTGATTCTTGAAGTAAGACATTCTCTTTATTCTGTCATTCCATCATTTCCTAACTATTTTTGCATGTTATCTAGAAGTATAGTTGGTTGTTGATTTGTGCATGATTAGCTGGAGATGGAAGGATCTGAGTTAGTTTTCCTACCCAAGCCTTCCCTTTCCTCATTGATGTGAATATAAGCCTAAAGTTTAGCCTACAGTTATAATGTGAAGCTCCTGTATACAACATGATGTGGTACTCTTTGCCACCTGAATTTTATATTTAAGAGATACTCACAGGTAGCTGGTTGTACTCATGAACGTTGTCATGAATCATTTTGTACATCTTGTTCTGCAGGTAGATGGAAAAGTTGTGTTGAAATTTGCCCAATGTTATGGCTTCCAGAACCTGCAAAATGTTGTAAGGAAAGTCAAAATGCGGAAATGTGACTATCATTTCGTGGAAGTCATGGCATGTCCATCAGGTTTCTTTTCTGTCACATGCACTTGCTTGCAAACTTTCTTGGATGAATTACTCCACATGAGTCGTGACCATCTATATTTTTGTTTAAGCAGGTTGTTTGAATGGTGGAGGTCAAATCAAACCAAAGCCAGGACAATCCCCAAAGGATTTGATTCAATTGTTAGAAACTGTTTATATGGAAAATGTAAGCCTCTCTTGAATTTAATGGTCTCATATTTCTTTGAAACTTAATCTTGTACTGGTATAAATACTGTGGAACATGCTGTTATTACTGTTCTAATTTCATGTCTTTACGTTCCCTATGTGCTTATGCTGAACTTTTTGACATTCGAACATCTTATCATAGAATATATGCAAGTTGATCACTTATCTGCTGGTTTAACTAGTTGATTTATCCGAGGAGCTCATGTACTTTGGTTCTTGGAGATTGCAAGTTCCACGGCATTTGTTTGTTGTATAGTGTAATATTAAAACATTTTCTGATGACCATATAGGAGAGGTGTTCCATACTGATTTATGGATTCAATGTCTATTAGAGGTTTTGAATGCACAATGCTTCACATGACTACGGTCATTTGATTGTCAAAATGGCCTTGAGTTAAAAGATACAGAATGATCTGCTATGTGCTTGCCTGATCTGCCTATACCTTTTTCTAATTCTATCCTTATGCTTGTTTTCGTTGCCCTTGCATCATCATAGAAGTTATATGGTTTTGACTGTTTGTTCAATTTTGTATTTGTAGGTTTTGGTTGCAGATCCTTTTGATAATCCTACAGTTAAATGCTTGTATGACGAGTGGCTCGAGCAGCCTGGTTCAGAGAAAGCTAAAAAGTATATGCATACAGAATATCATCCTGTGGTTAAAAGCTTAACCGTTCAATTGCATAATTGGTGATAGCTTTCAGTCCCCACCTATACAGAAAGGCCAATTTCCTGTTGCTGCCTAGCCTATGACTTCTCATAATCCAAGTTATCTCTGTAATCTGAAGCATTGTATGCCTTACTATGTGTCGTTCCTTCATGGGATTGCATTTTTAGGAGGTCCAATTTTGACAGAGTAAAACATAACTCCTGATGTATTGTATTGATCTTGTAAATGCTCTATACTTAGGCTTCTTCTTAGATAGGGAATACAAATTATTGCATACACATTGTAATTTATGTTCTTTGTCTTCCCTTCTTTTGGTCGAAGGGTTCAAATAATGTTCTCTGAATCCACGTAAAAGCTTTTGTATTTTCAAGCTGACATACGAGTTTTGTACAATGGAAGGTAGTAGTTTGTCCAATGTTGTTTAGTAATTCTTTAGTAAACTTTGTCATGCTCTGTTTAATATTGATGTTATGACCAATGGAACAAACAAAGGCCGCCTCCGTCTGAAAATGGGTCTCTTGTGGGAATTCTTTTAAGTATTGCTTTGGCTTGGAAGAAAATGAACCAATTCTGAACCAAAGTCAGTGAATTGACCAAGTCATTGAACTAAGCAAATAAGGACAAACAAATATGGACTTGTTAATATTATTATTGGTCACTTGTGATTAGAATATTAGGCAACACTTTTGACTTCACTCATACAACTTTTCTTATACTCCATCTTTGAGTCCAATAACAACAACTCCCCCCATTTTGTCGTGCCCCTTAACTTTCAACTTTGTTGTGTGTCATCATTTGTCTGCCTAGAATCTGTTTTAAAGGATTAATTCAACTGACTAGTTGCAAGTTTTATATTTTAAAAGTTTGATAAAAAATTTGGTTAGATTCTAAGTTACATGGTCCTAACTCAGATTATCTTAAGATAATATGGTTTTACTGTAATAGATTCTTAAACTTATATTTCAAAACGACGTTATTTTAGACAGTTAAACCAAAATGACATTGTTTCAAGGGAAAGCAATTCAGGTTGTTGAATTTTTTCCAAAAGTTAATCAATTTGCTAATGAGTTATGAACTTAGTGCTTGGCCAAATATACTGGTTCAGTCATAATTATTTTTAAATTAGAATAAGATCGTTTCAAAAGAAATCTTTTTAGACTGATCAATCTTTTGAGTTAGTCTTCAAGTTAACCCCTTTAAGTCCGAGTCTAATCCGAAAGTTAATCAATATACGAATGAGTTATTGACTCACTGCTTAGACAAATATATTGATTTTGTGTTAAATTAGACCACATTCCTAAACCTCATTCCTAGTTTTAGGAAAAGAAATAGAAAATAAGCAAAATATATCCGAAAGTATTAAATATTATCGTAAAAATTAAGTGATAAATTTCTAAAATATGATATTTAAAATACTAAATTACGTAAAATTCCAATGCAGTTACTTTCAAGGTAAAATCAATGTAGAGACTTCTAAAATGCTGCCTAAGACACCTGTGAATCAATCAGACAATCTTTAACCATGTCAAGTGCGTGCTCATCTTTTTAGCTTCAGTGTTGGAGATTCAAGTACCATCTTTGGATTGAATTGATTACATTATAACCTAAAGTATCTGATACAAGAAGAATGGAGTTATGCCAGTGCTTATCTTCCAGAACTTTTATGTATCATTAACAGAGAGCTAATAGATAAAAAATGGAAAAATAATACATGATTTGAGCTCATTTAATTCAGAACTTCCATGGTCTCCATGGATTGGTTGGACTCGTCTTGTGAAAATATGTGAGGAGTGGGAACCAAATACAACGTCTCCTTTCTTCCAATTGTAGCTCCAGAGCCTTCAGTCATGTCCAAGTTCTCTGGTGTTGTTCCTTCTGGCAATTTCCAGTCAAAATGATACAGTAATTGAGCAATGGGAAGCTCAATGTTAGCCATTCCAAAGGTTATGCCAGGACAAATCCTCCTTCCAGCTCCAAATGGAAGGTACTGAAAGTGAAGTCCTCTGAAATCAACTGAACTATCTTCGAACCTCTCTGGCATAAAGCTCAGAGGTTTACGCCAGTACTTGGGGTCTCTTCCAATAGAGTAGGCATTCACCATCAATTTGGTTTTCTCTGGGATTTCATACCCATCAATCACACAAGCTTCTCTGGTCTCTCTTGGGAGCAACAATGGTGCTGGTGGGTGTAGCCTCAGAGCTTCTTTGATCACTAGCTTCAAGTAGGACAATTGCTGAACATCTTCGTCTGTGATCTTTTCCTTTCCCTTGAAGACTCGTCTCACTTCAGCTTGTGCTTTTTTCAAAACTCTTGGATTTCTCATCATTTCAGACATCGTCCACTCTACTGTCAGTGACGAAGTATCAGTCCCAGCCACAAACATATCCTGCATTTAAGTGTGTCAGAAGTTAAGATTCAACTGAGAAAAGGACTAGAAAATCGATAATCTGATAAGAGGAAACTAACCAAGATGACAGCTTTCAAGCTGGTAGTAGTAATGGGACACTTCAAATTGCCACCCTCTTGAGATTTCAGAAGAACATTAACGAGATCATCATCTTCTGCGTCAGCAGTACCGTTTTTTGAGTTCATCAGTTCCTCTTTATGGTCTTGTATGATTTGATCCAGTAACCTGGTCATCTTTTCTTGAATACGTTCAAGTTTAGATTTTATCCCACTAAGTCCTTGAAGGAACTCCAATGATGGGAACAAATCAGCCAGGTCAAATCCTCCTGCCAAAGCTGTGGCCTCCCTCAAACCCTCAAGTACTGCATCTTGTAACTCCTCCGAGCAAGTATTGCCAAATGCTGTTCTACAGGTAACTTTGTTGGTGTACAAGAACACCCTTTCTGTGAAATCAAATGGCTTTCCTGCAGAAGCTCGAACGAATTCAAGGAGATTCGCAACCTCGTCGTGGCGAACCGAAGAGAAAGATTGAACCTTCCTAGGACTCAACATTTCTGTCACACAAATTTTTCTCATTTGCTTCCAGTAATCACCATAAGGAGAAAAGACAAGGTCTTGACCACCATAGGTCATGATGCTAGAGGCTAGAACATTAGGCCTCTGTGCAAAGGACAGCTCGTGTGTCTTCAACACTTCTTCAGCTAACTCAGCCGAAGACACAACAACTGCAGAGATCTCTCCGAGCTGCACATGCATAAGAGGCCCATGTTGCTTGGCAAGGTCTCTCAGAGCATGGTGAGGCGGTGAACCCACCAAATTGTACAAGTTCCCTATAAAAGGCAGCTTCATTGGCCCTGGAATCGTCTTCTTCGTGGTACTATCAGCTTCAGATGTTGCTCTGCAACACACCTTCACTGGAAGGCGATGAGTAGTTGCATGACTGGGGATAGAGACGCTAAAAGCTGGACCTCCAAGTTTTGATGAGGACAGAACTGGAGTTCCCATTATAGAAGGTGAAAATGTTTGTGATCCCAATTTAGAAGAGCAGATTGATAAAGAACCCATCTTTGCAGAGAAAGATCTGTAACAACTCTGTTAAAAACTTGCGTTCTGGGATTTTCTTTGAATGATCCCAACTTGTTGAGTTGTGAAGTAGCTAAGAACATCTTTATATATGAAAATGTAGAGTCCAGCACGCCAATT
>JANZXP010000194.1:3567370-3604878 GCA_027576715.1 Erythroxylum flavicans
TCTTTTGTTTTATTAATAATAAATATTTTCATTACAAAAGTAACTGGAAGAAAATTAAGTTATAAGTAAATATACTTGCTTTTTAGGGCACTATATTTATATAACTCCAACAAACTAGAGATTGCCCAAGCTACAATCTCTTATCCAGACCTGAAGCCTAACTCACAAGAAAGCATAAGGAGCCATACAAATGTTTCCCATCATCATGCATACCACTATATCAAGCCATGTCATGACTACACTACGATGGTCATATTAGGACCATTTTGTCTGTAACACACTTTCATGCAATAGACCCATTTATCATATCAACTAGCCTAGCCTCCATACTAGTCCTTAACCTAAGAACATTACATCATACTTCGATTCTTCACCTTTCTAGAGCAATGCGGTATCTTTTTAGTGTTGGATTCCGAGGTGATAAGATAAGAAAAAGATCATCTCTAAACCACCTTCCAATGAAGACCCGATCTGGACTTATTTCTTTTCCAAGCAACATCCATGGGTTAGCGGCTCTTTGACTATTATTCGAAGGAGATCCCGTTGTAACTTTAGTCACCATGTTTCCATAATCGAAGTTTAGTGGAGATTAAGGCTTTCCCTTCATCTTATGTTTCTCCTTTTATGGTAATTGGGATTGCCCTCTCTTTTCTTGAACCTGGACTTGGTATCTCATGATTTTCGCTATAGTCTTGAAGATATATTTAGGAAAGATTAAAATTTGAAAACCAGTGTATATAATGGTTATTAATCACTGAGTTTAAAATTTGTATTCTACCTGCAAAAGATAGTAATTGATTGCATCAATTAAAGATTCTTCCATGTACCTTTTCAATTAATGATTAGAAATCAACTTGGAATGGTCTCTTTGATGAAATAGGAATGCCCAAATATTTGTTTAGGGCCTTTTTATCTTTCAAACTAGTAAATATGGAGAGCTATTTGGCCATATGATGTTCTTATAAGGAAATCATTATGAGGATTTTACTATTATTAATAGTCAGCTCTGAGATGTTCTTAAAGGTGTCTAGAGTTGTCATTTGAGGCTTTATTAACTTGGATCAGTTTTACAAAAGAGCACAAGAGGTCATTAGCAAAAAAAAGAAACATAATGAGCAGTAACTATCTTTATTAACCTATTTAGGACTTCCATTCCCAAGGTTAACAAGTAGTGAGAAAAGGGGTAACACTTGCTCTCCATTCACAATATTAAAATGTAAAAATGTTGAAATAAATTGTTGAATCGAGTTAATAAAGTGATTGGAAAACAAAAAAATTTAATTATTTTTAGTGTAAACTCCATTTTATTATGTTAAAGGATTTATAGAAGTCTATTTTTAAGGCATAATCTTTCCCTGAGTTATTTCTATTATAACACTTAAATCATTCCTGTGCTAAAAGAATATTGTCCCATATTTATCTTTCTTTAATAAAATATCTTTTAAAAGACTCTATATAGTGAGCTAAAACAATCTTGAGCCTTATAAAGAGTAGCTTAGAAATGACTTTATAGATTGTGTTGCAATATAAAATAGGCTTAAATTCTTTCAAAGAATTAAGGGAACAAACTTTGGGAATAAGACCTATAAATTTTTTCTTAAGAGTTTTCCATGATTAAAGAACCCTAACATAAAATTAGTCACTAATTTCAAGGTTAAGGGCTATGATTTTTCCAAAAAGGAAAAGACATTAAAACCATTTGGTCTTGTTGCTTTAGTAAGATGACCTTCTTAACATCAAGAGCATTTAAAAGTGCCAACAAAAACTATACCTCCTGAGGAAAGATCTATCCATTATGATATCTTATAAAAGGGGTATTAAAGATGAGACAAAATTGGGAAAAGCATAAACAAATGAGAAATATTGAAACTTCAAATCCTCTTGAATACTAAGTATACCATTGTCAGAGGTAAAGGAGACTATTTTGTTATTGTTATTTCTTGTAGGGACTAATTTAAAGAAGAAATTGGAGCATTTATTAAGTCATAAAATTCTGGAGCTCTATTTGAGAAGATAATATTTGGCTTCTTTAGCTTGATTATGAGATGATAAAGCCACCCTCTCTAATGATTTAAAGTATCATCATTAGGATTTTGATAAAGAAGCTTTTAAATTTTTGAGAGATTTTTTCTAGTTTTAGATACTACTAGTGTAGCATCCCGTTATCCCATGTTAAGAGTTAGAACCCTAAATAGCTGTACATGCGAGCATCAGTGAGAAAATTAGGAAAATTGCATTTCATGCTCATGCATCATATAGCACACATACATGTGAATTTGATTATTACACACATTACAATGATCGTTTATGCACTCAATTGACACTTTCCAAGTATACTTGATTTTAATATGATTATGATATGCATTGTGGATTATATGTCATGAAAATTGAGTTGGTGTGTATGAATATTGATTTAGAATCTTTGGTGAAAATTTAGGAAATTTCTAAAATTCGGGGAAATTTGGACTAGGAAAAATGTCAAGTGGTAGGATAATTGACAAATAGTGGAAGAAATAAGTGATGAATGACTATAGAATAATTTATATGTGATATTAGGATTTGATGACAAATGTCATAGAAAATTTGAAGACAATTGGAGTAGAAATTGGAGATAAATGGACTAGCTAAATAAGAAAACCAAGTGAGACCATAGAAAATGGACATGTGGCAAGTGACAAGTGTCACTTGCCAAACCATGTCTTAAACCATGACACTCTCGCCTAAATGAAACACTATCTTCATTTTTATTTTTCTTTCACTTTATTCATTGCTTTCATCTTTTTTAATCTCTCTTCTTCATCTTCTTCATCCACAGTCCTCTCTTCTTGCCTTCTTTAACATTGAATCTTACCTGAATCTTTCATTTGCTACTATCATTTTGCTGTCTTTTTCTTTGGTCATAAAATACCTAACCCTACCACCTTTGGAATGATGATGATCTTATGAAGTTGGGAAGGGGTAAGTGTTATTTAAAGATCTTGGAGTAAAAAATAAGTATAAACTATTAGTCTTCTTGGTATGCTGAATAAAACATGTCTAATGATTAGTTAGAGGTTAAATGTTCATTAAATGGTGATGTCTACACATATGAATTGTGAGTAATGACATGAGCATATTAAGATCTTGCTTTCGTATATATGATTATCAATATTTCATAAGATATTGTAGAGATGATGTTGAGATAAAAAGATCATTAGGATGGATATAGAAAGAGTACAGAAATTTTAATAGATAAATGGAGTTTTCATGTTTTGTTTTCAATATAAATTAATGTAGATTTCTTTAGGTATTATAGAGATAAGTTCGAGTGATTTTGAGGTTAAAGAAAAGGCTAAAGTAGCGTCTTGAAATGAGGTGAATCAAAATGATAAGTTAGAGATGAAATGAAGGTGAAAATGAAGTTGAACATGTGCAAAAAATTGATGATGAATTTGTATATGTATATGTTCTATTTTTGGTGTTTACAATCAATCATAGAGTTTGATTTGTTTGTGAATGATATTGAACTAAAATAGAGATAATAATGAAGAAGAAATGGTGAGGAATTAAGCTAGAAATGATAGACTAAGCATAAGAAGTATTGGACGTAACTTGACAGAGATGAAAGAGATGGAATAATTGGAGAAAATTGCTGGGATTTTTTGGATGGAAGCATCCAACGATCATGGGAATAGGCCCACGATCATGGGAATGCCCAAAGAGGGCTGAAAGTTTCCGCAAATGAAACCCACGATTATGAGAAGTTGTCCGAGATTGTGGGAGTGATTAATACAAGAAATATGCTTCTTTTATGTGTGGTTTGGAACAACAAATGGTTAGGTATTTTCCGATGATGCATTTAAGGTTAAACTAAGCTTGAATTGAACCTAGCATAATGCTTGAATAAGTGATTAAATGAGTGATATGTTTAGGATGATGATTGATTATATAAAGTGAGAATGAATTGTTATACATCAAGTGTTCAAATCTAGAAGTTTGAGATGTTATGAGAATGAAAGTGAACCTATGATGACTAAAGTGATTCAATTAACATGAATGATGTGTATTAAGTAAAGATGAATGATAAATTGAATTTTTTGTGATCTTATAATGTTAAAATGACCTAGATGAATGATTGAATGATAGACTTAGAATAATTTGTACAAATGAGGTGTAAACCTAAGTTTAAATTAGACATATATGAGTTATGAAGTATGAGTGATCATAAGATGTGAATTTAGGAAATATACCCGGGCTTGTCATTGAGCATGCATTATAGATATTTATATGAATGAGTATTTATGTGAATATGCAAAGTAGTAATGTGTATGTGTTGAATGATATAGAAAAGAGATTAGAGCGACAACATCGAATGATTACCAGGACATCGAGGCAATAAAATTTCTGGAGCATGCTATGAGTAACCTAGATGTCTTACATTGATTTATTGTTTGTTTTAAATTCTATATTGAATTATGTGATGTGAATGTGTTGATTCCGTACATTGAATGTCTGAGGGGTTTGATGCATAAATATCATATTGGATTCAATTAAGATGACTGTCGTGTATTAAGTAAAGACGAATGATAAATTGGATATTTTGTGATCGTATAATGCTAGAATAACCCAGATGAATGATTGAATGATGGACTTAGAATAATTTTGTACAAATAAGTTGTAAACCTAAGTTTAAATTAAACATATATGAGTTATGAAGTATACATGATCTTAATATGCGAATCTAGGAAATATACCCGAGATTGTCATTGAGCATGCATTATATATATCACATATACTGCTTTGCAATATATGAATGAGTATTTATATGAATGTACAAAGTAGTTTGTTGTTAATATATAGTCAATAGTTTCTAAGAGAGATATAAGAATAAAAAAACAATGAAATATGCTTATTCTTGTATAGGCCGAGATGGAACCAATTATTGGGTCCCTAACGTATTCATCACTTTTCATTATTTTTAGATTGTTTTCTTTAATTTGCTTCATTAGTTTAATTTTACTTTAATTTTTATTAAAACAACCCCCCATAACCTAAGCACTAATTATTTTCATTTAAAAAGCTTTACACACACTCTTTATGGGACCAACCTAGACTCATCACTACTATAGTTTTAGGTATAGTTATTTTGAGTAGTGTTATGATGCGCGAATTCATCGAGCATGTACAATTAACCTTAAGGTGCACCATATGAGAATAGTTACAATTTATAATAGAATAACTCTTATGTTTGGGTGGAATGATTACACTCTAGTTGAATATTTACAATACCAAACATATAGCACCCCATCTCATAGGGCATGTTCCTGAGCATACTGTCAGTATTCGAGAACATACTCCATGAGGGTGGCATGCTAGGACAGTCTGTCAATCATACTTATTGCAAAATTTTCACGCATCACATGCATATTTAGAAAAACTCATAATCATTTCGGCCCATTTTATTCATCAACAATTTCAGTCTCAAGTGTTACAAACAATAAATATATCTTCAGAATTCCAGTAATCAAATGGGCCCATTACAAATACAAAGCATGTTTAGTCATAACTGCTATTACATAATAGAATTATTCACACACATATGGTTCAGGACTTACGAACACATTCTTTAATACAAAAATGATGAAAAACATATGCAGGTGCAAACTGATCCTGACCTCTATCTTTTATCCGAATGGAGTAGTTAGACTATAATTGGTCTAAATAGGTATCCCCTGAACCGGAAAAACAACGTTGTAATTTTGGTGAGTTTTGCAAACTCAGTAAGTGGACCACCTCGATGGCTCTCTCATATCACATAACACAATAATTTACAGACAATTCACATAATCACATAAGGCACATCACTTCACTAGTCATCATATAACATCAACGTCATCCCTATTCACTTATACCATATTTCACATTCAGAATCATTCAAACTATTTATTTCAATTGTTACATTGATGTGGCCGAGTGCCTTTAACTGTCCCATATATTGTGCTCATTAATAACTGTCCTATATTCGTTGGGGATATCGGGCTCTTTATGCATAGTGAGCCTTTGGCTTTTAATCACATTCTGAGCTTTAAGCTTTCTTTCGGTGGCTACTCCAGTCATAACTACCTTTATCTGATTATGCGTTCATGTAGTGGAATGCATCACATTCACATATATTCAATCAATCAATTGTGTTTAATTTTCACATTGATTTTCACATTTTTCATTGGAATCGATGTCCGGCATTCAACAATTAAGTTTAGAACACTTATTTCTTGCTCATTCACATTCAATGAAGCACTTCCAATACATTCATATTCATCAAACTCTTTGGACTATTAATGTCCGAAATTATCATAGTCACATTCATATCAGCAATAATGCAATACAGAAATTTAAACAAAACAATCAATTAAAGTAAGACAATCTAGCTCGACTCACAATACACTCTAGATTAGCATTTGCTTCTATGATCCGGAAACGTTTGGACGCTGACGTTCAATCATGTGTATCAACTTTATGCAATACACTTTGTACACACATTACTAATTGTATAAGCACATAACATTAAGTTATACATATATGTATATGTGTAATATCTAATGCATGCTCCATTTGACTATTTCGGGTATATTTCTTTAATCACATCTCTTAATCATTTAAACAACATCATCTTTTGAGTATGTCCAGCTTGCACTTAGGTTCATAGCTCAAAGAACTCAGTTATTCTAATATCATCAATCATATATCTATCACATACATACTTTTCAATCCTTTTTCTAGCATTATAAGATCTCATAATACTCAATTTTCTCATTCATTCTTACTCAATGCACATTTTTCATCTTCTTTGAATCACATTAGCATTCATATGAACACCTTCATTCCCATTATACTCATAATTTTCCAGATTTTAGCACTTTGATATCAACAATTCATTCACTATGCTATAACCTCATTTATCACTCTAAACATTTCATACATTTAATCACTTAATCCCTCATCAACTAAGTTCATTTCAAGCTTCATTCAAGCCTAAATGCACCATAGGAAACTACCCAACCATTTGTTGTTCCAACTATCACATAAAAGATAACATCTCATGCTTAGGCCATTCACACGATCATGGAGGCCATCCTATGATCGTGGGATTCATCAACAGAACATATCTTACCATCCTTTTAATTCCCGCGATTGGGGAGACATTCCCATAATCTTGGGTTTTGTTATCCGTAATCTTCCAGCCCTTCTTTTCATGATTTCCAGATCTTTAACTCCTATATGTTACATATATCATATATTATGCTTAGCTTATCAATTCTACATCACTTCCTCTTCATTCTTACCTCAATTCTAACTCAGTAACATCTATGAAGTCATCCATAAATCATTATTTATCAATCATGTAAAAATAGAATATGATCTCAATCATTTACTAGTACACATAATTCTTACTTCTCCTCCTTTCAAGAATAACACTTAAAATCTTTGTTAAACATAATTTCACTTTCATTATACCCTTAACTCACAATCTATTTCCTCTACATAATAGCCTATAATCCATGGTTTTCATACTCTCAAAAGAGAACACAAATGTACATTCATTCGTTAATTTTCTGCACTTATCATTAACACACAATTTTAACATAACTCATTCATACACCATTTTCATTACTGATCTATCTTAAAAACATCTTTTAACATAACTCATAATCTATTGTTGATCATAACCACAAAATAGATCATCTAACATGACATACATTCTTGAACATTTTTATACGCTTTCATACACCATTTACACTATCAATCATCCATAAGACAACTCATAACCCATTATTTAACATTTATACGAAACAAAACATTAATACATATTCATTTGTTCACCAACATTCTAGCATATACTCAACCCCTTTATCACGATCATTTACCGCTAATCTATCATCATATATGCTTCTTTTAACAAAGTCATGAAGATTAATAATAATACACTTGTTTAACTCAACTCTTCTTAAATCATCACATAGCCCTAGCTCCTCGACACCATACGATCATCATCTTTTAAGGTGGAATGGAGTAGGTCTTTTAGTAACAAGATGATGAAGTCAATGGAAATGGAAGTAGCTAGTGATGAGTGGAAACAAAGTCCACAGTGGTGAGAGTTGAAGGTGTCGTAAATGGCGAAGAAGAAATGAAGAAGATGAAGCATAATGAAGGGAGAGCATTTAACCTAAGAATTGAAAATGAAAGACTAAAATAGTTGTCTTTCATTTGAACATAACAAAGAGAGCTGTGTGGCAAGGCAAGTGACACTTGTCACTTGCCACATGTCACTACCTTGTGGTTTCTAATGGGTCCTTTTTAATAGCTAGTCCATTTATCTCCAATTTCTAATCTAATTGTCTCCCAATTTTCTATGACACTTGTCATTAAATCTTAATGTCACTTATCAATAATTTCTACTACCATTTGACACTTATTTCCACTACCATTTATCAATTGTCTTGCCACTTGACATTTTTCCTAGTCCAAATTACTCATAAATAAAAGAAATTTTCCCAAATTTCACCAAAAATTCTAAATTAATAATATATTCTGCCAAATCAATTTTCAAGATATAACATTCACTATTCACAACATAATCATATTAAAAATCATTTATACCCAAAAATTGTCAAATGAGTGTGTACAATTATCAATAATCATGTGTGTGTATGCTAATATTATGCATGAGTATGAAATGCATTTTTCTAATCTCTTTGTTATTTCTCATTTATCTTAGTTTAAGATCCTATGTCCTAACCCTTAGTATGGGGAACAGGATGTTACAATTTTCCCCTCCTTAATTAATTTTGTCTTCGAAATTCTTATATGATTGTTCAAAAGGGCAAGGATATTGTTTCCTCATTTTCTCCTCAGTTTCCCATGTAACTTCTTCACACGATTGATTTCTTCCAAAGGACTATAGTCGATGGAATCATTGAATTTTTCAGTTGCTTATTTAGATACACCACTATTTTAACTAGTTCCTCAATATAACTTAGATTACTCACAATTTCACTTCCTGTGTCAATAACATATATGTTAGATCATACTAATATCTCCTAAGCATACTCACATGTATCACAGTGTAAATCTGAGACATCTTTGTTGGTAACACTAACTCTTAAGTCAATGGCCCTATTCTCTCAATAATTTCATATGGAACAATACATTTCGGCCCAATTTCCCTTTTTACTAAACCTCAGCACACACTTTCCAAGGCGATACTCTAAAAATTACCTTATCTTTCTCGCTATATTATATATCTTTGGTGATGATCCACTTAACTTATTTGTTTTTCTTGAATCACTTAATTTCTACTACAGATCAATTTCACTTGTCAACAGTATCTTAATCAATTTCGAGCTTTTAACAATCCTTAGGCCTTCTTCATCTCAATATATAGGTGGACGGCTCATTCTGTCATGTAACGCCTCATACGATGCCATACCAATATTACTATGATAATGATTTTTATAATCAAATTCAGTCAGAACTGTATATTGATCTCATATTCCTAGGAACTCCAAAATATAATCTCCAAGTATATCTTCAACAGTTAAGACTATTGGTAATCAAACATTTAATCATACATTTAGCCATTTACTTCTTCATCCTTGGACACTAAATGTTGTTTCAGCGTATTACTACCAGGATGTATAGTATAGGCTGCTATGTGTGCTTCATCCAAAATCTCTTCTCTCAATCATCTATATCGGATATATATACTCCTTACTTTAATCACAAAGTATCATTTTTCAATTCAAACTCAAAATTCAGATTCATTTTTAATCTCTCAATAAGATTCACTAATTTTAAATCCTCACTTAGGGCTTTTCTAATCCTTTCATATAAAATTGATCTTAAATTCAATGTAACCAATAATACTTTATTTTGCCCTAAATTCAACTCAACATTCAATGCTCTTTATTGCACTAGATTTGGTAACCTCAATATCTAAATTTTTGTTGTACTGTTATTGGATTTTCTACTTAATGCATCAGCTATAACACTAGCTTTACCAAGATAATACTCAATTGTACAATCAAAATCTTTAAGTAACTTTACTCATTGTCTCTGTCTCATATTTAACTCTTTCAAACTTAATAATTTCCTCAAACTTTAGTGATTTGTATATATACATCCAAAATGTTCACCTTACATATTAAATCTCTAAAATTTTCAAAGCAATTACTACTGCAACAAGTTCTAAATCATGTACTAAATAATTCAACTTATGAGACTTTAATTGACTCGATGCATATAAAATCACTTTATTATGCTGCAACTGATTACATCCTAATCTCTTGTGTGAAACATCATTTTATACTACATACTCTCCAAATCCAGATGGAATAATTAACACCGATTTTGTAATTATTGGTTTTTTAATTCCTCAAAAGTCTTTTTGCATTCATCAGTCCATCTGAATGACATATTTTTCCTCAGAAGTTTTTTCAAAGGGCTAACATCAGTAAAAACCCTTTGACAACCTCTGGTAATATCCAATATCTAGTTAATTCTAGAAAACTCTAGATCTCATCTATATATTCCTCAGAGTTTCTCACTCCATTAATACCTCAATTTCCTTTTTGGTCTACCTGTTTGCCCTGTTCAGATACTATGTAACCCAAAATACTACTTGATCAAACCAAACTTCACTCTTACTGAACTTGACATATAATTTTTTATTCCTTATGATATGTACGAATGACCTTAAGTGTTCAAAATGTTCTTCTCAACTTTTTGAGATACTCAGAATATCATCTTATGAACATAATCACTAATTGATCTAAGCAAAGTTGGAATACTTTATTCATTTATACCATGAATGCTACTAGGGCATTGTCAACCCAATTAGGTATTGCGAAAAACTCGATGTGCCCATATCTGGTCCTCGAAATTCTTAAGTAACTAATTCCTCAGATGGGGTAATGATATCTCATGTTTTTCTCAGTTTTTTGATAGATTTCTTTTCTCGAATGATTTTCTCCTTTCATTCAATTTCCTTTGATTTCTTATCGACTTATTCTAATGTTTGCCCATTCTTACTAGTTTCTCCACACATTTCTATTCATTTATAATCTTATCTTCCTAAGTTGGTAAAGCATTCATCAAATCTAACTTGTATCTCTTGAACATATTAGCACAGAATATAGTGTGGACCTAAGTTCTTCTCATAATAATAATAGTGTTGCCTCAAGTTCAAGAATTCAATCACGTAGTTGGATTCTTTACAATAGATAAGACACATGCACCTCTTTGTAGGTAGCATATTCAACTTCTTATGCTTGAGTTTCAGCTAGAAATGACACTCCAATATTCACTTCTGATTTATTCAATGGTCATTCATTTCTAGAAATGGAACATTTTATCTATATGATATAGTTCGATGTAAGTCTCTATCAAAAGAAGGTTCCTCCCCTCAATCATCTGTACTCTTTATATACTCTTTATCAGTCAACTATATTCATTATTGCTTCACCATCATTCATAACACCTCAATAAGATCAATTTCTATCACACCTTACATGATCAAAACATCCTTTACAATAAAACTCAGTGAAGCAATTAGCACTTTCATTTGCTCTTACACTTTGGTATGTACTATCAAAATCATTACACCTTATCTAGAGATTTATTTTCGACAAGTCACTAATTAATCTCAATTGATTCTAGACAACATCTCTCCCTTTATACCCATCTACAATTATGATAGAACCAAATAATCTCGACTACGATCGAGGAGAGAACTATTTTATGATCATGCCCTACTTCTTTTTCCTACCTTTTTCCTTGAATTCAGCACACATCATAACATCATTGACATTTTCAATCTATCCTCAATTAATCACTATAAAATGTTCTCATTCGCTACTCTAAGTCATCTCATAATTTTAACCATGGGAACCTTGACTTAAGAGCATTTAATAAGTCATGGATCACTTCCTATTTCATATCCAAGTGTATGATACACAGTGCTTAATAACATCATTTCTCAAAGTAATCACATTATCAAACATACACTCATATTAACAAATCAACTTAACTTTGAGAACGTCTACATATATCACTATCATTTATCTCCTCTTCCAATTATCATTTATTTCTTCTTACATAAATATGTCGTCAATGAATTTAGAATTATAGAATCATAACCATCTTGAAATTGTGATCTCAATTCCACTGACATAGTCTTATGTTAAATCATAACTCTTATCACATTAATCAAGTAACCATTTCAATTTCAAGTTCCACCTCTCACTATCATAGTAAAATTTTGTTTTCTTTCAACTTAACTTGTACACTTTAAATCTCATCATTTTTACTTGTATCTCTATTTTCCTCAATCAATCCACAACAATGTATTCACATCCATATCAATTCAAAGATATATATAACCACAAATACAAATGTATTGAATCTTTGTCCATCATATCGAACAATATAGTATTTCTTATTTCTAGATATCCATAAACCTTTATTTTCTTACATTTTGGCAGATCATTATCCTCCTCATTGCTTCTAACAGCTTAACTTTTAACGAATGCTCACGTGTGTGACTCATGTAAATGCGACTCAGACTGGGGATCAATTGCCAGTGTATGCTATGACATGTCTAAAATGTATGTATCTTGACACTTATTTTGAAAACTACCCATGTAAGATTCTAAACCTGGGCTCTGATACCAACTCGTAGCACCCCACTCTCATAGGGCATATTCCTGAACATACCGTCGATATTCGAGAACATGCTCCACAAGGGCGGCATGCTAGGATAGTCAGTCAATCATAGTCATTGCAAAATTTTCACGCATCACATGCATTTTTAGAAAAAACTCATAATCATTTTGGTCCATTTTATTCATAAACAATTTCAGTCTCAAGTATTACAAACAATAAATATATCATCAAAATTCTAATAATCAGTTGGGCCCATTACAAATACAAAGCATGTTTAGTCATAACTATTATTACATAATAGAATAATTCACATACACATGGTACAAGATTTGCAAACACATTCTTTAATACAAAAATGATGAAAAACATATGCAGGTGCGAACTGAGCCCGACCTCTATCTCTTATCTGATTGCAATGGTTAGACTTTAGTTGGTCTAATTGGGTATCCCCTGAACCTGAAAGACAATGTTACAATTTTGGTGAGTTATGGGAACTTAGTGAGGGGACCATCCTCAATGGCTCACTCATATCACATAACACAATAATTTACATACAATTCACATCATCACATAAGGCACATCACTTCACTAATTTTCATATAAAATCAACGTCATCTTTATTCACTTATTTCATATTTCACGTTTAGAATCGTTCAAACTATTTATTTCGATCGTTTCAAACATCCATATCAAATGTATATGCAATGCTCATGAGACTCAATTTTAATTGTTACGTTGTTGTGACCGAGTGCTTGTATCTGTCTTGTATCAATTATGGATACCGGTCTCATTAATAATTGTCCCATAACTGTTAGGGATACCGGGCTCATTATACATAGTCATCTTTTGGCTCTTAATCACAATATGAGCATTAAACTCTTTTTTGGTGGCTACTTCAGTCACAACTGTCTTTATTTGATCATGCATTCATGTAGTGAAATGCATCACATTCACATATATTCAATCAATCACTTGTGTTCAATTTTCACATTCACATTCAAATTTTTTATTCGATCGATTTCTGGCATTTAGCAATTAAGTTGAGAACACTTATTTCTTACTCATTCACATTCAATGAAGCACTTCTAATACATTCACATTCATCAAACTCCTCAGACTATTGATGTTTGGAATTATCACAATCACATTCACATCAGTAATAATGCAATACAAAAATTTAAACAGAACAATCAATTAAAGTAAGACCATCTAGGTCGACTTACAGTACACTCCAGATTAGCATTTGCTTCCATGATCTGGAAATGTCTGGACGCTGACGTTCAATCTTACGTATCAATTCCATGCAATACATATTGTACACACATTACTAATTGCACATTCACATAAACATTCAGTTATACACTTATGTATATGTGTAATGCATAATTAATGCTCAATTTAACTGTTCCAGGAATGTTTCTTTAATCATATCTTTTAATCATTTATGCAACATCATCTTTTGAGTATGTCAAGCTTGCACTTAGATTCATAGCTCAAAGAACTCAGTTATTCTAATATCGTCAATTATATATCTATCACATACATACTTCCCAATCCTTTTTCTAGCATTATAAGATCTCATAATACTCAATTTTCTCATTCATTCTTACTCAATATAGATTTCTCATCTTCTTTGAATCACATTAACATTCATATGAACACCTTCATTCACATTATACTAATAATTTTCCAGATTTTGGCACTTTGATATCAACAATTCATTCACTAAGCTATAACCTCATTTATCACTCTAAACATTTCACGCATTTAATCACTTAATCCCTCATTAACTAGGTTCATTTTAAGCTTTATTCTATCCTAAATGCACCATAGGAAAGCACCTAACCATTTGTTCTTCCGACTATGACATAAAAGATATCATCTCATGTTTAGGCCATTCCCACGATTGTGATGGCCATCCCATAATCGTGGGATTCATCAACATAACACATTTTGCCATCCTGTCAATTCCCACAATCGTGGAGACGCTCCCACGATAGTGAGTTTTGTTATCCATAATTTTCCAACCTTCTCTTTTTGATTTCCATATCATTAACTCATATATGTTATATATTTCACATCTTATGCTTGACTTATCACTTCGACATCACTTTCTCTTCATTCTTACCTTAACTCTAACTCAATAACATCTATAAAATTATCTATAAACCATTATTTAACAATCATTCAAAAATAGAATATGATCTCAATCATTTACTATCACATATAATTCTTACTTCTCCTCCTTTCAAGAACAACACTCGACATCTTTCTTAAGCATAATTTCACCTTCATTATACCCTTAATTCACATTCTATTTCCTCTACATAATAGTCTATAATCCATGGTTTTCGTACTCTCAAAAGAGAACACAAATGTACAGTCATTCACTAATTTTCTGCGCTTATCATTAACAAACAAAAATAGGACATAAATGTCTTTTCAATCATCAACTTTCAGTTTTCATTCATACACCATTTTCATTACTAATCTATCTGAAAAAAAATCTTTTAACACAACTTATAATCTATCATTGATCATAACCATAAAATAGAACATCAAACATGTCATACATTCTTCAACGTTTTTTGTACACTTTCATACACCATATACACTATCAATCATCCATAAGATAACTAATAACCCATTATTTAACATTTATACGAAACAGAACATCAATATATATTCACTTGTTCACCAACATTCTAACATTTACTCAACCCCTTTACCATGACCATTTACCACCAAACTATCATCATATATCTTTCTTTTAACAAAGCCATAAAGATTAATAATAATACACTTACTTGTTTAACTCAACCATTCTCAAATCATCACATAGACCTAGCTCCTCCACACCATACGATCATCATCTTTTCATGTGGAATGGAGTGGGTCTTTTAGTAACAAATTGATGAAGTCAATGAAAATGAAAGTAGCAAGTGATGGGTGAAAACAAAGTCCACGATTGTGAGAGTTGAAGGTATCGTAAATGGAGAAGAAGAAATGAAGAAGATGAAGAACAATGAAGAGAGAGCATTTAACCTAAAAAGTCAAAATGAAAGACTAAAATAGTTCCCTTTCGTTTGAACATAACGAAGAGAGGTGTGTAGCAAGGCAAGTGACACTTGTCACTTGCCACATGTCACCACTTTGTGGTTTCCAATGGGTCCTCTTTAATAACCAGTCCATTTGTCTCCAATTTCTAATCCAATTGTCTCCCAATTTTCTATGACACTTGTCATTAAATCTTAATGTCACTTATCAATAATTTCTACTGCCATTTTACACTTATTTCCACTACCATTTATCAATTGTCTTGCCACTTGGCATTTTTCCTAGTCCAAATTACTCATAAATATAAGAAATTTTCCCAAATTTCACCAAAATTTCTAAATTAATAATATGGTCACCCAAATCAACTTTCAAGATGTAACATTCACTATTCACATCATAATCACATTAAAAATAATTTATACCCAAAAAATGTCAAATGAGTAAAAATGAGCTTCTAAAAGAAGATGAAAAAGTAGAAGAAGAAGATGAAGGCCCCAAGAATAGAAACTAAAGAAGTGGAAGGAGGTCATTGATGAAGATAAGCCAGAAACCTTTGTCAAAGAAGAAGAAGAAGAAGAATTGATAAAGGCGGTTGAGGAAAAATTGGTGAAGGAAAAAAAAGAAAACTATTGATGAGTTGTTGGTAGTCATTTTAAGTGCGAAAGGTTCTTACTTACTCCAAGACAAATGTTTGAGCCAATCAACGATTTAAGGAGTTTTGTTATCCCTAATTTTATTATCAATTTATCATTAAAAAGGGCATTAATGAAGTCCATTTGTGTTATTAATCTAATTAATTATGTCCTTATTATTATCTAGCAATAGGTGGCTTACTTACAAGTTACAAAATCCTTATGCGGAGAAGCAGGCAGAAGCAAGCCACTAATTATAGAAGGAAGAGGGTAAACGTGAAGGGATTGTCGAGCTAACAATGTTTGATAGGTGTAAATTATACTATGATTTAATAGATGTTTAATTTTTCTTTTGAGTATTTCTTTGATGGTTATCATGTATAAAGGTAACAGCGCATCGTAATGCTAGTTAAAATAAAGTAAACTTACTACTATAGTAGTAATGAGTCTAGATCGATCCCACAAAGAGTGTGTGTAAAGTTATGAAATGAAATTGATTAGTGTTTAGGTTTTAAAGGGGGGTTTGGTTTTAAAAATAAGAAAATAAAATAAAGCTAAACTAACTAAGAAAAGCAATTTAAAGAAAGCATGTAAAAAATGATAAAAGTGGGGGATTCGATAGGGACCAGTTCTTTGGTTCAATCTCGTCCTACATCCTAATTAAACATATTTCATTGATTTGTTATTCTCAAACATCTGCTAGAAACTATTAATTGTGGGTTAATAATTAACCCAAGTTTTCCCTTAAGTATTGTTCAATCAAGATATCATCGTTAATTAAATCTAATCATCGAATAACCTAGGATACGATCTCTAGATTCAATTAGATAGTATTATTATGAATTTAAAAAGTTGATTAATCAATACAACAGCCATATACAATGCTTCATTTAACCTAGGTTATGTTACCCCTAATGATTACGAACCATTAGTAGCTACAAATGAATTTCAAATATAATAATTACGGATTATATTGAAAGTCTAGCAATGGGTTTGTAATAAAACGATCCAATGAACGCATTCAAATCATCTTTTCACAATACCCAATGGGTTCTTACACAAATAATTGAACTATAACGATAACACGATCATTCATACATGAAATCCAAATCCATACGCATAGGATAACATAATCAATTTCTAATGAGAGAAAGAAGCAACAAATACTTGGAGAAATTCACTTAACAGAGTCATCGATGTTGATGTCACCTTTGAACTAGCATCGGGAAGCTACTTCTCCATAGGTCTCGCAAAAAATGCTTCATTCGCATTTTCTTCCCCCACAAAGAACCCCTCGAAGACCACCTAAAACGAAGACTCATGCTCTCTGTTCCTTTCTAAAACCAAAAACATGAAAAAAACTCTTGTTATTCTAATTTTTGTTTTAAAACCAACAAACAAAACCCTCATTCATTCTCCTTTTTACATCTGCGTTTTGATCCTTAATTATGCTACGTTTTATGCTTCACCTCCTAGCTGGTTGCACTGTCGTTTTTGTTCCTCCTTGTTGCTAGCGTTTTACTTATTTGTTGGCATTGTTTTTGATCTACTTCTATGCTGCCTTTTTTCTTCATTCTAGCTTACGCGTGGTTGCTCTTTTTCTCCTGCTACTGCGTTGTTGTTTTGTTCTTCTTAGCTATCCACTTGTTGCGTTGTCGCTTCCTTCCTATATTCTGGCATTTTGGTCATCTTTTGTTGTTGTTTTATTGCTCTTTTTATACCTGTTGCCAACAGTTTGGTCTCCTTTGCTTCATACATGGATCTTCTATTTATGCATGAATTATGATGCCATTAAATTCACGTACATCTTGCATGGTCTATGCATAATAGCCATGAGCTATATTGCTTCATTATCTTGATTTTCTTTTCTTTACTTGCTCCAATATTTCTCATACTTGCTCCATGAAGACAAAGGATTGTGATTCTTCAAAAAATAGCTCGAATATGTTGCTTTTGACTCTTACTTTAACTTCTTTGCTTTCGAATTGTGCCTAAGACCACATACGAGTCAAAGTGAATATCTTAAACAATTTCATGTCATTAATAGCTAAGTGTTATCATATAATTATACAATCCATTAAGCACATAAAATTTCCCCCACACTTAGCTTTTGGTTGTCCTTAGGTAAAACATCAAAACATAAACCTAAAAGCATTTACTCAATTCTCATATTTTCCAAGAATACATAATCATAAGCAAAGATGAAAATTTTTCAAAAATCATAGAAAGAACTTAAATTCCAAGCTTTTACTCATGATCAATTAACATTCAATACCTTTAAAACTGAGCAATCTAAAGATAGACTTGGAAAATGAGTTTAAATAAGATATATCTATGGGTGTACACTCAATACCATTCATAATTATGTTATTTCACAACTTTGCATATTATTTCATTTCTCCATCACTAAAATTCACATGCAAAATCATGAATTAAAGAACTTTTCAAGGTTGTAATGTGGGCAAGGGTTAAGTGAGATGTATTTGGGTAAAGTAGCATGAAAGACATTAAAGCTAGAGAAATAAGAAAAACATTTAATATACATCAAGTGCAAAATCCAACATTCACTCACAATTGTGTACATCAACTATAATGAATGCAAAAACTATATTTCCTAGCTCAAATCCGAGCTCTCTCACCATAAAGCATATCAAACATATACCAATTTGAAGGGATCATTCATACAATTGATGACAATACATTGAAACCACAAAGACTGAACCTTCCAAGACAACATCTACCTCATATTTAACATAATAAAATAACAAATTAATTACAATTTTAGGAGGAAAGACTAGTAATGAGTAACTTTGTAACACATTTTTTTCCTCTGATAATTTTATTTAAACATTTTTTCTTTTCTTTTCTTTTCTTTTTATTTTTGCCCATTTTTTTCTTTTTTGTTTCTTTTGCTTTTTCTTATAAACATTAAAAGAAACTACATTAACATGGGAATTTCAATAATATGACATAAACAACCCACATATATGTACACCCCCACACTTAAAATTTTGTACATTCATAAACTAAAAATCACAAATGCTCCACTAGCTTTATGTCTTAGGTAGGACATTTGGTTAAGTTTAAAAGCATATAATGTGGTTTATAAAAAAAGAAAGGTATAAAGCTCAAAGGGGCCTATCAAAAAGGAAAATCATACAATAGGTAGGCTATTTGGCTAATGTAGTTTGGAAAAACAAAGAATGCCTAATCATTTCCAAGCTAATGCATGTTAAGAATGTGGTCTTGAATTGAAAATCAAAGCAAAATCAGGATGTACATATTATGAAGGTCATATATTATCAAAAGACAAAGAGATTGATATGAATGTGTCAGTCTATAAATGCTTAAAATCTCACTGGCTTTGTCTACCACCAGTCACTACTCTTTTAAAGATGATGCACATTCACCAATCATAAGAGCAAAAGTACATGCTAAGATTACTATGAAATCCTTTATTCAGTTCACACTTTAATCATGACTATATAATCCTAGAAGCAACAGGAAAGAGAAAATGTTTGTTTTATTCTTTCTCTCATTTTAATTGAAAACTTAAAAACAAGTAAGAAACAAACAAACTAGAAACACACATGCATATCTAACTAGTGCGAGAAAATAAAGGAAAGGAAATTTACTTACCTTGTGTTGCCTCCCAAGTAGCACCTTTGTTTAGATTCACCAGCTCGGCTCCATGTTTTCTCCTCACGAGATGAAATTATGATCTTCTGGTATCATAGTTTAAGCGACTTCTATGTGATATTGTTCAGGATAAGGTCTTGGCTGATAATTCGTCGTGTTCAACACATTCCTTATCTTCAGAATCTCATTTTCTACTGAGTCCATGCTCTCTAGAAGGACCTCGAATATCTCTTCAGCTTTTTCTTCTTCATTGAATTTTTCTAGCCTGCTAGGTAAAAGTAAAGAGTTAATCTTAACAACAAATTGGAATTGAGTATTTACCTCCAAACTGAAAAATATTGCTTGTTCTGCTTCGAGCTCCTCCTCAGCTTCTTCTTCACACACAATTCTTTGAGTATTGCTCTTAAAATTCTCAAGCTCCTCATCAGTCCATAAGATTTCCACATTAACATCCATTGGGATACTTCAGGTTGATATGGCTTCTCCTCTTTACTTTGCTCTTTTAGGCATTTGATCCTCGCTGCCATCACCTTTTTGGCATGCCACATTCTGGAGTCTAGACATTGTATGCCTCATTTCTCACTGGAATTGCATCTTATCCTCCTAGAGCTACTGTTGTACACTCTGTTGAAGTTGCAAAGTATCAGCAATCATAATATTAACCAATTCTTTTAGAGATGTACCTAAATCTTGCTGGCTCTCCATATCTTGGATGTTAGACTAAGCATCATGACAAAATTGGCATCTAGCTAGAATTATAGGGTATTCTATTGGAATTGTTGCATAATCTCTTATAGCTATTACATGCCCTGTTGAAATTGAACATGGGTAGCATTATAGGTCTTGATATAGTCGTCCAAAGGTGTACCTAAGTTGTAATAAGAAACTTCTAGTCTGTACGAGAATTGTTGTCCATCCTTCAAACTATTAGAGAAGTAATTTTGCTGACTATTCAATCTATAATTAAAATTTGTAAGATCACTCCAAACATAATTATAATGTTGGGAACATGAGTTATGAAAGAAATCACTTACATCCATGTAAATACATATATATTTTTAAACATAAAAAACACTAAACAAAAAGTGAAAAGATCATGAGATAAATGCAAAGGAATTAATTACAAACAACTGTGTACAAAATATCAATTAAAATCAAGAATAAAAACTAAACACCGTACTCCTCGGTAACGGTGTCAAAATTGATAGTGCATCGTAACACTAGTCAAAATAAACTAGACCTACTACTGTAACAGTGGTGAATGTAGATCGATTCCACAGAGAGTGTGTAAAGATTATGAAATGAAATTGATCGGTGTTTAGGTTTTAGGTTTGGGGGGCTGGTTTGGTTTTTAAAATAAGAAAATAAAATAAACCTAAACTAAGTAAAAAAAAAAGCAATTTAAAGAAAACATGTAAAAATGATAAAAGTGGGGAATTCAGTAAGGACCCAGTTCTTCAGTTCAATCTCAGCCTACACCCTAATTAATCGTATTTTATTGATTTGTTGTTCTCAAACCTCTCCTAGAAACTATTAATTATGGGTTAATAATTGACCTAAGTTTTCCTTTAAGTAGTGTTTAATCAAGACACGATTGTTAATTAAACCTAACCTCTAGATTTAATTGGGTAGTAGTATTACAAATTAAGAAAATTGATTAATCAAGGCAACAACCACATACGATGCATCATTTAACCTTGGTTATGTTACCCCTAATGATTATGACTAATACGATGCATCATTTAACCTTGGTTATGTTACCCCTAATGATTATGAGCCATTAGTCGCTACAAATTAATTTCAAATATGACAATTACAAATTAAATTAAAATTCTGGCAATGGGTTTATAATAAAATGATCCAATGAACACATTCAAATCATCTTTTCACAATACCCAATGGGTTTATACACAAATAATCGAACTATAACGATAACAAGATTAATACGATTATACACGATACCCAAATCCTTACGCATAAGATAACACAATCAATTTCTAAAGAGAAAGAAAATAACAAATGCAAGGAGAAATACACTAAACCTGGTCGTTGACGTCGATGTTACCTCCAAACTAGCGTCGAGAAGCTAATCCTCCATAGGTCTCCCAAAAAATGCTTCATCCCCTACTTTCTTCCCTCTTGAAGAACCCCTCAAAGACCACCTAAAACAAAGAATGATGCTCTTTGTTCTTTCTTAAAACCAAAAACTGAAAAAAAAAACTCTTGTTGTTTTGATTTTTTAAAAAAACCAACACATAAAACCTTCATTCTTTCTCCTCTCTACGTCTGCAATTTGGTCCTTAGTTGTGCTGCATTTTATGCTTCACCTCCCAGCTGGTTGGACTGTCATTCCTGTTCCTCCTTGCTGCTGGCATTTTACTTATTTGTTAGCATCATTTTTTATCTGCTTCTACGTTGCTGTTTTTCTTCATTCTAGCTGACGTGCGGTTGCTTTTCTTCTCTTGCTACTGCGTTGTAGTTTTGTTCTTCCCAACTATTCACCTACTGCATTGTCATTTCCTTCCCAACTTCTAGAGTTTTGGTCATCTTCTACTATCATTTTCTGCTTTTTGTACACCTACTGTTGGCATTTTGGTTTCCATTGCTTTATACATGTATCTTCGGTTTATGCATGAATTATGATGCCATTAAATTCACATACACCTTACATGGTCTATACATAATAGCTGCAAGCTATGTTGCTTCATCATCTTGATTTTCTTGTTTTTACTTGCTCCAATATTTTTCATTCTTGCTTCATGAAGACAAAGGATTGTGATTCTTCAAACAACAACTCAAATATGATGCTTTCGACTCACTTTAACATCTTTGCTTCCGAATTGTACCTAAGACCACATATGAGTCAAAGTGAATATCTTAAGCAATTTCATTTCATTAATAGCTAAGTGTTATGGTATAATTATACAATCAATAAAACACATCAATAGGCTTAAAATTATGTTATTATTAGTATATGTTTATATTTTAAGTGTTTGTATGGTTTTGAGTGTGATTTGGACCTTAATGTTATGTTTCAAGAGGTGTTTGAGTGTATGGAAATAGGAAATTGAAGAAAAGAGAAAAATTGGAAGTATGGAAGCTGGACATGATCGTGGTTTTGAAAGTATGGAAATTGGACACGATCGTGGTTTTTCTTGCCACGATCGTGACAGAGAGCATAGATAGTTATTACAGTGAATTATAACTTTTCTAACGCAATACTCTTTTTATAATTTTAACGTTTTAGAGCTATTTTTGGAAGCAAATTAAGTGGGTAAAAACTAGAAAGAACCCTAGAAGCCTTAAGAACTATTTAAGAACATAAAACACTAAAAAAAGAGCAGCTACCACTTTCCAAAATGAGAGAAAAGAAGGAGGAGCAAGAAGAGCAACCCAGAAATTCCAAATTTCAAGTTTGAGTTCAATTCAAGTTCTTTCTTTCATTCCTTTATTTATTTTATTAAACCTGATGTGTAACTTGTATTTGAATATGTTATTCATGTTTAGGATCCTCTAATTTTCATATTTGGATTTGTTCTTGAGTTGTTTTGTGACTTGATTATTTTTTATTTCAATTTAATTTTTTAGTGTTGTGATGTTTGAGTATGCTAATACTTTGATAATAAATCCAAAGAATGAGTTTTAGGTTGGGCAGTTATAGTTAGTGACCTAATAAGCCTCTCAAATATCAAATTGGTTATCATACAAAGAGAGATCTTGTGTAAAAACCCAATTATTTGATATATAACTTAAGAACTAGTTGAAAACATTTGGTAGATTTTATGAACCGAGAGGTTGCAAATTTCAAATTTTCATAATCAATTAGGGTTAATTGATTAGGTATTGAGAAAGAGTATTCAATCCCTTAGAAGATCTAGAATTAAAATATAATTGAACCAATAGTGGTTAAGGAGAAAAATAATGATAGAACGAATTCTAAGCTTCATCCTTGATTTTCCCCACTTATTTATTGAAGCTCATTTGTTATTTGATTATTTGTTTGATTTACTTGTTTTAATTTTCTGTTATTATTTTATTTTAATCATCTTCTATCTCCTTGGAAAAAGTTAGGTTCATTTAGTTTTAACTATTTCCTCGTGGGATCGACATCTTTGATACTACAAATTATGATCCGTATACTTGCAGATATTGGAGGTTTTACATTAAATAAAACTTACTCAACAAATTTTTGTCACCGTTGTCGAGGAACTCATTTAATAATTTTTGAATCCCTTTGTTTTAAGGAATTATTACCCTTTCTTGTGATTTTGGTAACTGATCACACAATTTTTTTTAAAAAAAGATGGTTTGGGTGTAAATTAGAAGACATATCAATTTGGACATCACAAGGAAACAATGAGGAACTCAATAAGTTAAACACCAAGAAGAAATAGGAAGAGTGGATGAAATATATCATGTGGAGCAAGGACCCTTGTGAACTTTAATGAGGCATAATTTGGTCGGGGAAGTAATCATCTTTATTTGAGCACTTAAAATCTAAGGCGTAGAACCGCCCAGATTTCTTCTGGTCTAATAATGCAAGAACTCAAATGGGAATTCAAGACCTGCTAGGATTTCAACAAGATGAGTCTAGTTCATGGTATTCAAAATTAGACAAGATTATAAGTTTGGATGAGGCTCAAAAAAGGCTAGAAGGGAAGTTTGAAGAATTAATGGAAGATCATACCTCTTCTATTCACAACCTAGAGGTTAAAATAGGCCAACTTACCAATAAATTCTGTAAGAGAAGTGTGGAAAACCTTTTAAGCAAAATGGAAGTAAATCCAAGAGAGCAATGTAAGGCTATCACACTTAGGAGTGGGAAAGAGCTAGAAGATTTAGTGGAAAGACAAGCTAAGTCCCACCTTGTAAAAGACCAAGAGAAAAAGAAAAATGATGAAGAAAAGAATGAGGCCTCTCCCTATACTCCTCCTCCACCTTACTAAAAAAATACCATTCCCACAAAGACTTCAGAAGTATGAATTGGATGTACCATTCACAAAGTTCATTGAAAAGCTAAAGAAATGGTAAATTTACTTGTCTTTTATGGAAGTGTTGAAACGTCGGCTCAGGTATGCAAAGTTCCTTAAAGGCATATTATCTGATAAGTGGACTTGGGAAGATGACCAGACAGTAGCCATGACAGAAAATTATAGCTCCTTAATTACAAACTAGATGCCCTCAAAGTTGAAAGATCCAAGGAGCTTTACAATACGTTATGTAGTCGATAATTTAGAGATTTTGAAATGTTTATGTGACTTAGGGGCAAGTATAAACCTTATGCCTTTATCGATTTTTAGGAAACTGGGGCTAAGAGATGTGAAACCAACATCTACACATATTCATTTGGTAGATTTATCGATAAAGAAGCCATTTGGCTTAGCAGAGAATGTGTTTATAAAAGTGGATAAGTTTTTCATTCTTATGCATTTTATTGTGGTAGACTTTGAAAAGGATCAAACTTGTCTGTTAATTCTTAGTAAACCATTTTTTACCACCCAAAAAGCCTTGGTAGATGTCTATGAAGACAACCTCATCCTTCAGATTGGAGATGAACAAGTGAAATTCAATAAGAATAACGTATTAAAGAATCTGAAGGAGGGTGACTCATTCAAGAGAGTTGATGTGGCTGAATCTTTAAAGGAGCAAGAGGAAGAAGAACATATGCGGACAGACATGGAAGTTAAAGAAGATATGAAAGTCTCTGTTCATGAAGTGAAAGCAAAAGAGGAGGCAAGGGTGAATAAAGAAGAAAAAGCATAACTCACTGATCAGGTTGTATGTTGTGTGTAAGTTTTAATTATTAACCCTCGATAATCCACAAGCGCATGGTTCGTTAATGTAGTACCAAAGGTGTCGATCCTATGAGGAGGTAGTTAATCTAATCCTAAAATCTAAGGCTAGAAACAAATAACAAAATTTTAAATAAAACAAAACAAAAATGAGAATTTAATTCAATCTATCAATTTAAGAATCAAATACTAAAATATTAATTATTAAACAATTGCAACACACCTAAGAATCAACTGAAAGAATTTACCAATTGAGAGAAAGGGAATTTTACCTATCTCTAATGCTAACCTAACTAGTTATGAATTGTCAGATTGTTGGTTCTAAACTATCTTAGGATTGATTACTCTCCCTCGAGTTATAACCATTAAGCTTAAATCATAAACCCTAATTAGATTATGGAAGTTGCAATCTCTTAATTCACATCCTATCTAAAACTCGTAATTAGCTTTAAAGTTCTCTAATAAACTATCAGAAATCTATACAAGATCTCTATTTGCACAGTTTCTTGATCTGATTCAATTCTTGTTTCTATTAAATCACCTAACTCTCATTAGTTCAATTTAATCGCTTTTCATTCGATTCACCCTCTCAGTTTATTACCGAATTATGCAATCATAGAATCAAACCACAACAGTTCTAATAAACACATAAACAATCATATTTTTCTTAATTTAAGAATAAATTTTAAAGGTGAGTTTAGAATATCCTCAATATTCTAGATCCTATCATCACTGTTCAACCCAATTTTGTATAATAATAAAACTGAAAATAAACAGGAAATACAATCTAAATGGATGACAGGAGGTAGCGAGGTTGGGAAACCTCCTGATCTGGAAAGTACATCGAGTCAGCTTCTTCTCCTCTTCTCTCTTCCTTTTTCTCTTCCTCTATCTCTCGATGATTTCTCTCTAGGGTTTCTCAAGATAGCTAATGCAAAAGCTCCCCTACCTTTTTTCTTGTTCTTTTTATATCCTTTTGTGTTTTGAGCAGTCTTAGGTTTTTTGGGGATCCGAAAGATCCAAAAAATCCTTCAAAACTTGACGTTCTTAAGTGTCTGTGCGTCTTCCCGATGTAAGCCATGACCATGAGCCACAAATGTGAGCCATTTCCTGGGCTTTTGTCACGATCATGGCATGGCCAACTCTAGTGCTTCTATCATGATTGAAGCCTATTATGCCATGATCGTTGGTCATTGTTTCAGCTTGAATGTCTTAGAAACTTCTCCATTCTTCGATGTTGACCTTGAAACACTAGCAAACACATCAAAGTACCTCAAAAACATAATATTTAAGTTCAAAGAATTGTACTGACACATAAAACACTTAAAGCATAAATAATTAACAAACTAACATAATTCTAACTTAAACACATACTAAATGATTGAATTAACAACTAAACACATATCAAACTATGCCCCAAAATATGATGCAATTTACACTTATCAACATCTCTATACTTAATCGTTTGCTTGTCCTCAAGCAAACAAAACAACAAACACACAAAATCACAAAGCACCCAATGTAGTAATGAAAAAATGGCTTTAACTTTATGAAATAAATTTAACTTTAAACATAATCATTCAAATTGTACTAAATCATTAACATCTAGATGCTCTAGACTAAATATACATTTTAATCAGAACCTAAATGTCAAGTTTATTCACCCTTTTCAATTGTACACACTCATTAATAATTTTATGGTCATTCAAACTTTGTAGCTATTCCTAAGTACGTTTTCATGAAAAGTCAAGCTATTTACAAGTTTGGTAAGTTTTTTATTAAAAATAAATTTTTAAACACTTTTTGTGGGTATAGGCCTAGTCTTTTTACACAGAGGCAAACATTGGTAATGAATGTCGATTCAGTTACTCCTCTAAGTCATGTTTTTATTAAGTTACTTGGTTGGAACATCATTATAGTCTTTTGACGAGAAGACACACATTTGTGATGCATGTCGATCCAGTTACTAGGCTACATCACGTTCTCAACTAGCTACTAGCTCTATTCGTAACTCAAAGGCTAGTGGAATAGTTAATTATTTAAAAATTAGCTAACACTTTTTTTTATTTAATGCCTACCTTGTTGCTTTAGCTACTCGTTTTCATGAAAAAATACTAGCAAAGCTACTTTGGTCGAACGGCCTAAAATTATGAATGAATATGACAATTTAGAGGGTGCTAAACTAACACTAAATCCTAATTGACTTGCATATTTAGCTAAAGAACCCAGATCACTAATTTCACGAGCTAATGACTCTTTGCAACCTAATAGATTATGTTCAAAATTAAATCAATTTCATTCCAACTAAGCCATCAACTCATTCACACAATTCACAATATGCAACCCAAATAAAACATCATACAATACGCAAATTTCACACTCGATGCAAAACACAAAACCCTCCGTACACTTAAACAACACATTGTTCTCAAAGTGAGAAGGAGACAAACAAACACACATGGAAGGAAATAACATAAAATAAAATAAAAGAAAATGAAAATGAAAAAGAAAAAGAAAATTTAAAGAAAAGGATTAGAAACAAAGTCCCACGATGAAAGAGCCAGGAATGGTGTTGAAGGTGGCAGTTGGATGCCTTAAGCCTCGAAGTATCAATGAATACAATGTATATCCCCGCTCTAATGTCATTGTGTGCAGGCCATCTCCTTCATCCTTATAGAGTTCTACACAAGTGTATCTATAATTACCTTGGTGTTGGTGGAGATTATATCAAGCAGTTTATTTTAACCAAGTTCTTCTGTTTCTTCTTCCTCTTCGATCTCCTCGCTGGTCAAATCCTCTTCTTGTTATTACTGAGCACTCGAACTCGCTTGACTGGTCCTGATCTTAATGTGTGTCTTGACACTAATATCCCAAAGTTCCATATTATGATACTACAGGATTTCAACTCGCCACAGATGATGATGGTTCATGAATTTAGGACCATAGACTATCAATCCGTTGCACTTAACTCTATAATAATCAGCTACAGCTGAAACCAAGTAACTCACTCCTAAGTTATTGCTCCTCTTACATCGAGGAGAAATAATTATGTTAAAGATGTACGTGGTTGTGCTAACTGGGAAGCTGTGATCCATGCACCATAACATGAAAAGTTTCTTTGATAGACACTTGTTAGTTTCCATTTTATCAAAAACAGTTTAACACATAAATTTGTGCAGCAGCAAGTGTTTGTGGCTCCTGATGATGTTGTTATGTGCATTCTTAAAGTCAAAACATTTTAACCCAGTTAGCTCAATCGAATAGGGGGTGACATGGAAATCATCATGCTGATCCGCTATGGATGATACAAACTTCATATAAAGTATCATAATTAAGCTTATAAGGTTGTCCCTGCAACTTAAACCATAATTCCTTAGGTTTATTAGATTTGAACTGAAGTGGTGTAAAGAATCCTTAGATAAGTTCTTCGTAAACTGGATATCAAAATTGAATAAACTGGACCCATTGAATTCTTTCTGCTAAATTTTTAACCTTGTCTCTCAATTCTAATCTATCTAAAGTCTCAAAGGGAAAATACTTGGGAACCATAATTTGTTTATTGTGAGGAGAGTGAAAGCGGTTACCTTCCTCATCTGAGAAGATCCAAAAAGGCGTTCAATAATCAACTTCCTTATCTCTTTTTTTGCAACCTGATACTTGATTTCTTCCCAATGATTTTTTATGCTTTGCGGACTGCTTAACATGTGGCATAATGGATTGCAAGTAGGTAGAGGTTGGAAGAGATTGCAAGTTTGGAATTTCGTTAGAGATAAATGAGAGTGTTTGGAGGTTCTAAACTTAGAGAGATAAACTTAAAATAAAAATGAGTGAAAAAATGAAGTGTGACATGAATATATAGGTGAGGAAAGGGTAAAATGGTAAAAATTTTAACTGAAAATTGCAAGGACAATTTTTACTGAGCCACGATGGTGGCCTACAATATTTCCAGTAATTTCTATTTTTAATTTTTTTGTCCTTCTACACACTCCCGAGATCACTACCTAACTCTTTATAGCTCTTTCACCTCTCTTTTGATTACTTCCTTGATGATCAACTCATGTCGAAGTCCTATGCCTTCCTGTCCTTATTTGGAAATGAAGTAACCTAACTACAGAATTCAAACTATCTAAAAGTCAAAGGAAATAACATGAAATGAACAATCCATGGGTTGCCTCCCATGCAGCATTTATTTTAATGTCAGTAGCTTAACACTCTTCTTATGCTCAAGGTGGTCAAATAAATAGTGTAATGGTAGTGCAATCATTAATCTTACCATTTGCATATGAGCTACCATGCCCTGGGTTCAACCTTCCTTCTACTTAACCTTCCTCACTTTCTCCTCCGCAATCATTTCTTTCTAAATGCATTCCCAAGATCCTCAATATCTTTCCATTGTCCTTAAGGTTTAGTTTCTTTGATGTTAGCTAGAAGTAAGGGAGAACTGATGTCATTCTTCAACACAGTGAAGGTTATTTGATGCTTTCTGACCCTCAAAGTTAGTTTACCCCCATCAACGTTGATTATTGAGTGAGCAATAGCCGAGAACGGTCATCCAAATACCATTGGGGTTTCCACATCTTCTCCAATATCCAATATAAGAAGTCTGTGGGAAAGGTAAAAATATCAATATGTACTTACACATCCTTAATAATACCTTTCGGCCAATGAACTGTTCTGTCTGCTATCTTCATTAGCATCGTAATGGGTTCTAACTCTTCTAACCCCAATTTTTGACTAAAGGTAGTGGGTTCTAACTCTCCTAAATCTGTGAATGCCCTATCTATTTTAACTCCATTGATACAGAGTTCACACTTTAGTTGCACGGCTTTTACCGAAGCCGAGGACGAAGCCTTCATATTGATGAGCTATTAAGTTAAGTTGTAAATTTTTTCCTGCATCTCTATCATTTAATCAACAGTTACAATTCCTTTTTGTTCTCAGAAGGTAGTAAGTTGTCTACTCCGCTCGTTCGTCCATGGACAGCTATTATTTGCCATCTCCTCTATAAACTCTTCTGTTTCATTTACCATCTTTCTCATCAATGATACTCCTGAGGCTACATCAATCATGCCTCTCATATATGAGGTCACTCCATTATAGAATGTCAACAACAAGAACTCTTTAGGTAAGTTATGTTGTGGGCATTTTCATTACAAATCCTTATATCGTTCCCACACTTCCTAAATCGATCCACCGTCAATTTGTTGAAAGTTGGTAATCTCCTTGATAATCTTCGTGGTCTTGATAAGGGGAAAATACTTGTCTGAAAAGGCATGACCTAGTTAATCCCAAGTGGTGACATTCATTGGGTTGAGGGACTCATACCAAACTTTTGCTCTATCTCTTAGAGTAAAAGGGAAAAGCCTAACTCTGATCGCATCCTCCGACATTTGATGGTACCGAAAGGTATCATAAATTTCAAGGAAATTTATTATATGTGCATTGGGATCTTCATTCGTTAGCCTATATAATTGCACATTATGTTGAAGCATTTTAGGAGGGCTGGTTTAATTTCGAAATAGGCTGCTTGTATAGGTGGCCTAGCTACTCCTTGGTTAGCCGCATTGAACATTGGTGTTGTTTGTTACATGTAAGTTGTTTGTTATATGTAAGTTTTAATTATTAACCCTCAATAATCCACAAATGCATAGTTCATTAGTGTAGTACCAAAGGTATCGATCCCACGAGGAGGGAGTTAATCTGATCCTAAAATCTAAGGCCAAAAACAAATATCATAAATTCAAATGCAACAAAACTAAAACGAGAATTTAATTCAATCAATCAATTTAAGAATCAAATACAAATATATTAATTATTAAGCAATTGCAACACACCTAAGAATCAACCAAAAGAATTTACCAATTGAGAGAAAGGAAATTTTACCTATCCTTAATACTAATCTAACTGATTATGAATTATCATATTGTTATTTCTAGACTATCCTAGGGTAGATTATTCTTTCTTGAGTTACAACTATTAACTCTAAATCATAAACCCTAATCAGATTATAGAAGTTGCAATCTCTTAATTCACAACCTATCCAAAACCTTAATTAGCTCTGAAATTCGTTAATAAACTATCGGAAACCTATGCAAGATCTTTCTTCGCATAGTTTCTCGATCTGATTCAATTCTTGTTTCTATTAAATCACCTAATTCTTGTTAGTCCAACTTATCATTTTTCATTCTATTCACCCTCTCAGTTTATCACTGAATTATGCAATCGCAGAATTAAACCACAACAAATCCAATAAACACATAAACAATCAAATTTTCATTAATTCAAGAATAAAATTCTGAATGTAAGTTTAGAACATCCTCAACATTTTAAATCCTATCATCATTATTCAATCTAATTCTATACAATGATAAAATTGAAAATAAATAGGAAATACAATCTAAATGAATGATGGGAGGCAGAGATGTCAGGAAACCTCCTGATCTGGGAAGTACATCGAGTTAATTTCTTCTCCTACATCGATTTAACTTCTTCTCCTCTTCTCTCTTCCCTCTTCTCTTCCTCTATCTCTCAACGATTTCTGTTTAAGGTTTCTCAAGGTGACGAATGCAAAAGCTCCCTCTACCTCTTTTCTTGTTCTTTTTATATCTTTTTTTTATGTTTTGAGCAGTCCTAGGATTTTTTAGGGGTTCGTCCGAAAGGTCCAAAAAATCCCTTAAAACTTGACATTCTTGAGTGCGTTTGCCCGATGCAGGCCAAGAACGTGGGTAATTTCTTAGGCCTCTGTCACGATCGTGGCATTAAGGCCATAATTGTAGGCTAACTCTGGTGCTTCTGTCATGATCGTAGCCTGTTATGCCACGATTGTGAGCCGTTGCTTCTGCCTGAATATCTCAGAAACTTCTCCGTTCCTCGATGTTGACCCTAAAACACTAGCAAACTTATTAAGGTATCTCAAAAATATAATGTTTAAGCTCAAAGGCTTGTACTAACCTATAAAACACTTAAAATATAAATAATTAATTAAAATATAAATAATTAACAAACTAACACAATTCTAATCTAAAAACATACTAATTGATAAAATTAAAAATTAAACACATATCAAACAATGCCCTAAAAGACAATGCAATTTACACTTATCACTCACCCTCTTACAAGACAAACTACTATATTCGATAGAAGATTTGGGGAGTTTCATTATTCCCTATGTTATTGACAATTTGTTACTTGAAAGGGCATTATTCAACTTACTTGGTTTTCTTGATTTGATTAATTATGCCCTTTTGATTATCTTGCAATATGCAGCTTATTTACACGCTACTAAACTGAAACTGAATGAAACGGATGGAACAAGTCAATTATAATTGACTCAGGTTAGTGTAAGGAAGAGCACGTCAAGCTAATGACGTTAACTAAACACTACTTGGGAGGCTACCCAAGAATTAAGATAAGTTTTATTTGTTTTATTTTATTTTGTTAGTATTTTTATTTTTATTTTTGTTATGTAGGGAAAGAATTGCTAGAATTTCATGGCCAAAAGCATCTCCACATTTCGTTACCAACACCGTCACCACCTCAATCTCTTGGTTTTGTGCTCTTAACCTATCCTTTTATTTTTTTCTTATCATTTTTATTTTAATTTTTGTTTTGTTTTTCTCACATTGAGGACAATGTGTTGTCTAAATGTGGGCATTAGGAGATAAAGGCTTGTATACAAAATATAGTGAGTCAGATCGACCACTGGCAAAGATATTATTTGTCGAGATGCAAGGGAGTTTGCTTATTCCTACTGAAACAAATCCTAAAGAATATGGAATGGCAATCACTCTTAAGAGTAGAAACAAGCTTCTAAAAGAAGATGAAGAAGTAGAAGAAAAAGATGAAGCCTCTATCCAAGAAGAGGAAGTAGACAAGTGGCAGGAGGTAATTAAAGAAGATAAGCCAGAAACTTTTGTCGAAACAGAAGAAGAAAAAGAGTGGACAAAGGTAATTGAGGAAAAATTGGTGAAGGAAAAAAAACAAGGAAACTATTGATGAGACGTTGGTAGCCATTTTAAATGCGGAGGGTTCTTACTTACTCTAACACAAATGTTTGAGCCAATCGACAATTCAAGAAGTTTTTTATTAATAATTTTTCATTAAAAAGGGCATGAATGGAGTCCATTGGTGTTATTAATCTAATCAATTATGTCCTATTATTACCTAGCAACAAGTGGCTTACTTACAAGCTACAAAACCCTTATACAAAGAAGCGGGCAAAAGCAAGCCACTAATTATAGATCTAGGATGAGGGTAAACGTGCAGTGTATGTCGAGCTAATGATATTAAACAGGGACTACATAGGAGGAAACCCATGAGTTAGTTTCAGTTTCATTTCAATTTCCATTATTTTTTTGCTTTATTGTTATTATAGGTTTTAATTAATTTTTTCCATTTGGTGTGCTTTATGATAGGAAATCAAGCTTCCCAATTATTATAATGTGCTTAATTGATGTGTAGGGTATGTGTGTCTATATGTTATAATGTTAAGTGCAAAATTTTTATGTTTAAAAAATTAATTTTGGAGTTGCACACTCTTTAGACACCCTGGTTTAGTTTTAAGCATTTTGATATATAGCCATGTATCAAACTGTGTAAATCAACAAAAAGTTGTGATTCAATGACATACATAGTTTGATACATGGTCGTGTATCAGATCATGTAAGTCTATGCCCTTCTTAAATAGCCCTTACACTTTTATTATCTCACATTTTTCTCTCTTCTCACTCGCTCTCGCTGTCACCCTCTCATTCTCCTATCCCAATCTTTGCATTTTTCTATCAAATTAGTGACATCCAAGTAATTTTTCTAGTTGTTTTCACTTTTTTATGCACGATTCATTAGGTGTTTTGCATATTCTTAGATGATCAAGAAAGGGTTTGGTATTTGCACCAACTCAAACAAGGAGAAGAAACAAGAAAAAAAAGTGAAATAAGGTTTTATGTTATGTTTCTGCAAAAAAAAATGCAATTGAATGTCATTTGCTATTTTATTACGAATTTAGTTTTAATCTTATGCATGTATGAAGTTCTGAGAAATTATGGAAATGCGATGAACATGCTTGCTTGTAAATTTCATATTAATTTTTATAAAAATTGTATTTAAAAATTTTATACATGCACATGCAAGATAAGATGCTGCCACGTGTATGAAATGCATGACACTGGTTAAAGTGATTATCTTATGCATGCATGATGTAATGTTTGACTAGTGTTAGAAGTAATATAACAAGTGTCATACACATATGATGTGCTGGCTTACTCCAATTTATTAATAAATAATTCCTAAAAATTAGGCTCTGGAATTTTTTATTAGACACATTTAGAATGTGTATAAGACTCTGGAATTTTTCAAGAATTAATTAAATTTGATTCAATTATTAAATCAAGTCAAGGTCAACATTGGTCAACTTTTTCAAATATCGAATCGATCTCTATACTGTTTAGTAAGTTAACTTATTTATCTTAACAATTTTGGCCGTCGGGATAATTTTGGCTTGTGCTAAAATTGTTTAGATAAATTTGAGATAACCTAGGTATATTATAGATGACTAATTGATGTACAGGAATTTTGGAAACCCTAGGAATTAATTTAGAATTAATCCAAGTAAAGCATAGCATTTCTAGTGTGACTAGATAAAGGCATATAAACTAGGATTAAAGTGTTTAATCTGGACATCAAAATAATTAAATTTTAAGGTTCTTAATTGAAACACATTCATAATTTGAATTAGCGAAGACTAACACACTAATACCTGATTAGGTTCAACAGTTAAATCGAATCACAAACTTTAGATGCATATTCAAGTCACAACCTAAATTAAACCTCCTTTGTGTGATACATACATTAGATGCATTTTAAGGTTAGTTATAAACATAGGCTCAATTTAAATTGAGTTGTTCATAATCTGAATGTATATATGTGATATACATATTCAAGATCACCTAAGTAGTGATGAGACCGAAGGACAAATCCCTCAACCAAATATTGGGACTTACACCTTCCATTGATATGACAGGAACCAGAGTTCTTTTAGAGTTGGGTTATTAGGCAAACCCAAGCCCAGTTTACATGAATATGTTCAAACTATGGAAATTAGATTTCTGGATTAATGGGTTGGTCCTAACTGAAAGCGTTGATTTGTTGGGCAAACATAAGGTCAACGTGGATAGAGGCTAAGTTGGGTTATATACATGGGATGTATACAAATCAAGAGTTGATAACCCAATAAGTGTGCTAAATCAACAGTTAATGGCACAAGTGGATAGTTGCATAATTGAATGCAATTGATATGAGTGATACCTACCGATTGACCTAAGGTGGCTTATTGGGCAAACCCAAGGTCATTCTTGGTGATATTAGATATCGACCTATTAAGAAAACTATAAGTTTTCTCAAATTCGTAGTGGGGACTATAGGTTTGATTAAGAATAGTGGAACCGATAATGCATGTGATTAAAGCCCTTTATCGATATGCATTAATGTACAGTCTAACACTTTCTCCCATTCTTCTAAGTCATTGAACCACACGATGTCTTCTAATATGAATCTACGCTCCCTATTAGATTCCAATAAACTCACGGGATTAAACTTCTTAGATTGGATACGAAATTTAAAAATTATTCTGGAATCTGAAAAACTAGGATATGTCCGAGATGAACCACTTCCCGATCCCCCTGCTGTTGATGCATCAGATGAAGCTCAAAAAGCTTATAAGAAGCTATTGGATGATAGTGAGTTGGCTAGCTATATAATGCTAGCCTCTATGTCACCATAATTGTAAAAGCAGCATGAGGCTATGGATGCTCATACCATAGTCTACCATTTGAGGGAACTGTTTGATGAGAAAGGTCAGTCTGAAAGGTTCGAGACTTTGAGGTTGCTTTTCCATTCTAAGATGGCTGAGGTATCATCTTCAGTGTAGTATGCATTGAAGATGATTGGATATATTAAAAGATTAGGTAGTTTGGGCTTCATTATGGATCATGAATTAAATATAGATTTGATTCTGACTAGTTTGACTAATAGTTATTCACAGTTTATGCTTAACTATCGGATGAACCAAATATCCATAACAATACCTGAGCTGATTAATCTGCTCAAAACAACTGAGCAAACCGTCAAGAAAGACAGTAAGGCTGTGATGCTGATGGACTCTGCTTCTGCTTCTCAAAAGAAGAACCAAAAGAAGAAGAAGAAGTCCAAGAAGCCAGTAAGAGGTGTAGCCAAGAAGAAGGCAAAGGAGACAACACCAAAGGGCATATGCTTCCATTGCAACAAGGAAGGATATTGGAAGAGGAACTGCAAAGCTTATCTAGAATCACTGAAGTAGAAGAAGGTATTAAATGCCCCACCGTCTACTTTAGGTACGATATTTGTCATTGAGATTAATATTGTTTCTGATCATAACATTTGGGTATTAGATGCCGAATGTGGCTCACACATATGTGTTGATATGCAGGGTCTCAGGGATAGTAGACCGCTCAAGAAGGGGGAGATGGACCTACATGTGGGAAATGAAGCAAGAGTTGCTGCATTAGCCACAGGGACATATGTTTTGTATCTTCTAACTGAGCTAGAGTTAGTTTTGGAAAATTGCTATTATTTACCTATTGTGACTAAAAACATTGTATTTGTTTCATGTCTTAATAAAGCGGGATTTCATTTAACTTTTTCAAGCAATGGTTGT
>JANZXP010000194.1:3633785-3657859 GCA_027576715.1 Erythroxylum flavicans
CTAGGAACTAAGTGACATTTGGTAGCCTAAAGAGAGGAGATATAACTGGCCTAGACACTTGACAAGTGTCCTCTCCACTCACACCACACAACGCACATATGGTATAATCTTTTCATTTGTTGTTTCTGTTGTACTCTCTCCTTCTCCTCTCTCTCACTACCGAAATGTACTTCCCCCTCATATCTCTGTGTTTTGCATAAATTCTTTTCAATTGCTAAACTAAAATCCATGCAAAAATCTTTTATAAAGATAGTTTTAGAAGCAGAACATTGTTTAATTTGTTTTTATCTTCTTGTCTTTGTTGAAACCATCCTACTCCTACCTTGTTTTTGAAATGATCTTGCACGCATGTGAGGCAAAGCAGGCTTGATAAATTGAGGTGGCATCTAAGCTAAACAAGTAAGTGAAATACTGATTTTTGTGGCATGTGATATGATGACTGATTACGGATGGATTGAATATAGTGTTGATGTTAAAGTTGTGCTAGAAAGTGATGAATAAAAAGGGGTATCTTCTGTTGTGTTTTTGGATGCATGATAACAGTGGTTTATGAGTTGTTATATGGATGATTTAAGTTGGGATTTGAGGTATAATTGATGATAAATTCATGCTAAAGATAGGTGTTAATGAAGTGTTTTCAAATCTGGAAAAGTTAGGATTGCATGTATGATGGTATAAAATGAATGGTAATGAAGCAAATGAGTAGATTTTTGTGAGATTTAATGTAACCAATATGGAAGCTAGAATAGCATGAAATGAAGCAGCTTTATAGGACATGAATTCTGGAACAAATTCAAGTAATAGTGATGTCTTTAAGCATGTAAAATTTGTGGAGAATTGAGGAAGAAAGACTGTGCACGATCGTGGCCTTTAGTGTACAATCGTGGCCTATTACACTAGCTTCTGCCACGATAGTGGAAAGGTCCCCCACGATCGTAGGCCTAGTTCTAAATTGATAATTTCTTTTTTGTGTACATGTTGAACCATCTGAGGAAAAGTCACTCTAAATTGGTGTAATTGGTCTTGATTAAGGCTTAGAATGAACCTAGATTGTTGCTTAATTAATTGGTTAAAGAGCTTGATAAGTTTAGGTTATTAATTGATGTCATAACTTAAAGAATGTATTGTTTTGGTATCAATGTAACCAAATCTGGAAAACTATGATGTGATAAAGGAATAAAGGTATTTTTATGAATACAAACATGATCTTAAGGATATGAGTAATGTGTATTAGGCATGAATGAACAAGCATTGAATAACATGAGGTAATTTTGAATAAAAATTGGGTAATTGTATGAATATATATTGCTAGAAAAGTTTTATGAATGTATAATTAATGAATTTGGACAAAATCAAACTATAATGTTTGAATGGTCAAGATATTTATATGAGAATACATATCCGGAAAGTCAATTGAGCATGTATTGAAACATGACACATGTACATGTGCATGATTGTATATTCATATGATCAAACAAATTAGTGTTTTGTGAACTATGTGTGTATTGCATGATGATAGACGTGTAAGGTGATCGTCAATACCCAGACATTAATGGAACATCAAGGTAATAGCTTTTCTGAAGCGTACTGTAAGTTAACTTAGATGTGTAAACTCAATTATATGTGCTTCTGTATGAATTGAATGTTTAATCTGAAATGTGTGTACAATTGATTGATAAATGTCGAACTTAAATCTGAGGAGCTTGAAATAAGGCATGGGTATATTGAAATGAAAGGATGGCATATGAAAAGATGCATCTCATCACATTGAAATGCATGATCAGATAAAGGAGTTGTAACCAGAGTGATTGAAGTGGAAAAAGAGCTTTGAGCTCAGGATTGTGAAAAAAAGCCTCAGACTTAGATGACACAGACTCGATATCCATAACGGATATGGACCAGAAAGGATCTCGGTATCCACAACAGATACAGGACAATAAATTGGGTTGATATGCACTTGGTCACAACAAAACAAAAATGAAAATGGGAAACACATGTGCATTTGCATATACATTCCTATATGTATCATATGATTGAATTGAAATGAATTATTGAATTGTTTTAAAGTAATGTAATACAATTTAAGTAAATGGAAGATGTATTGTGATATGCAATGCTAGCTTACATGATGTACTTTTTGAAGTATGATGAAATGTGATGTGGTATTCAATAATGGATGGTATGATATACTTGTTGATTTGGGTTATAACTTGTTTGTGATCTGACATGAGTGAATACATCGATGATGGTTCACTCACTGAGTTCGCAAACTCATCAAAATTCCAACATTTTTTTAGATTCAAGGAAGTTCTAGCTACTGAGGTTATATAATAGAAGTCTAGTACTTGCATTTTGGGGACAAGAATGACTCAAAGGTCTGATCAGCTGAATCTGAGGAGTCTAGATAGATGTTTGGTGTATTAGCATCCCATGTCATGTTATATTTTTGGTACTGAGAACTCTTAAAAATGTTGTATAATGTATATATATGGATTCTGAATTGTAATGTTACATGTGACTTTAATGTTTGTGAATGAAATGGGAAGAATTGAACACTTAGAATGTTTATGATATATTTGATGCCTTTAATGAGTTAGTTTGATTGTCTCAATGTACCATTTTCATAAAGTATGTTTTCGAATATCCTCTGGTATATTCGGACATATGCTCTATGGAAGTGATATGTTACATTAAAGATGTCACCTTCACAGAAAATACACCTTTTTTCTCCAAGTCCTCTCTTCAGGGAGAGATTTCCATGATGGAAGATAGCACTTTGTGAGTCCTTTGAACCACTTAAAACCCTTGACCTTCCTCTTGCTCCAGCTTGTATTGTTGAAACAGCCGAGTCCTCTACAATTACATTTGAGTTTCCAAATTCTACTACTGAACCCGTGTCATCACGTGTCCCAGCTAGTAATACTCAGGTGTAATCAAAGAGGAAGGTCATTCCAGAACTGACACAAGTCTAAGAATCTAACTCAGACTCTGGAAATGAAATCATGGTAAGATCTTACTCACCTTTACACACATAATTTGTTGAACCTATTGCTGTTAGGAAAGGAACTAGAGAATGCACTAAGCGACCATTTTATCCATTATCTCACTATGTTTCTCTTAAGTACCTGTCACTAGCCTACCAAAAATTCATTGTGAGTTTAAATACCATTACTATCCCTAACACCGTTTTTGAGGCAGTGTCAAAAAAAGAATGGAGGGATGCTATGAGCGAGCAGATGAATGCATTGGAAAAGAATAGGACATGGGAGATTGTTAATAAACCAAAAGAGAAAAACATTGTTGACTGTAAGTGAATTTTCACACCTAAATATAACACTAATAGATCTCTTAAGAGATATGAAACTAGATTGGTGGCCGAAGGGTATACTCAGACTTATGAGATTGATTATCAAGAGACTTTTGTTCCAGTTACAAAGAAGAACACTGTGAGAATTTTGTTATCATTGGCTGTCCACTTTAATTGGCAGCTCTTACAATATGATGTTAAGAATGCATTTCTCCATGGAGATTTAGACAAAGAAATCTATATGAACATCCCACCAGGATTTGAGGGAGACATTGGTAACAAAGTTTGCAAACTAAATAAGGCCCTTTATGGGTTAAAAAATCTCCTAGAGTTTGGTTTGAGAAAATTGCAAAAGTCATGAGGGAGTTTGGGTATAAACAAAGCCATGATGATCACACTTTTTTTATTAAACATTTAGCTGCAGGGGGAGTTACTACTCTTCTAGTCTATGTGGATGATATCACAGTGTCTGGAAATGATGAGAAAGGGAAGCATGAATTAAAGCGAAGACTAGTAAAAGAGTTTGAGATAAAAGAACTTGAGAAACTGAAGTACTGTCTCAATATTGTGGTGGCATATTCCACACAGGGAATTTTTATATCTCAACAGAAGCACGTGACTGATTTATTGGTAGAAACAGGGAAGATTGGGTGTAAGCCAATCCCTACACCAATGGATCCAAACCACAAGTCGGGAGAAGCTAAAGAAGAACCAGCTATTGATAAAATGATGTATCAAGGACTGGTTGGTAGACTCATATATCTTGCTCACACTCGGCTAGACATAACATACGCGGTAAGCATGATCATTCAATTCATGTATGATCCAAGAGAACCTCATCTTCAAGTTGCTTATAAGGTGCTACATTACTTGACAGGCAATATAGGAAAATGAATTTTGTTCAAGAAAAACAATCCTCTTGCTCTAGAAGCTTACACCAATGTTGACTATGTAGGTTCCATAGTGGATAGAAGATCAACTACAGGGTATTGTACTTTTCTTAGAGGTAATTTGGTAACATGGAGGAGAAAAAAGTAGAATGTGGCGGCAAGGTCATCTGCAGAATCAGAATTTAGGGGTATTGCTCAAGGATTATGTGAACTACTCTGGCTGAAGATTATTCTAGATGATTTGAGAGTCAAATGAGACGGTTCTACGAAGCTTTATTGTGACAATAAGTCAGCCATCAATATTGCTCATAATCCTATACAACATGATAGGACAAAACATATTGAGATTGATAGACATTTCATTAAAGAAAAATTAGAAGAAAGGTTAGTGTGTATGTCCTATGTTCCATTAATGAAGGGGCTGAACAATTTAAATTTTCATGATCTTGTATACAAGCTGGAATGGAAGATATCTATTCCTTAGCCTGAGGGGGAGTATCGAGATAGTGGTCAGTTGTAAATAGATTATATTAAGATATAAATAAGCTGTAAATATATTAGATAGAATAAGTTTGAAATCCTTTAAATTAAGGGATTCTATTAGTTAGTTTTAGATAACCTTTTAGATTTAAATTCTTATTTTTTCTCTTATAATGTCATGTATAAAATGATGTATACTTCCTATTCAATATATCAAAATATATGAAAATTCTTATCCACACTTTTTACTTCTAGAATTTAACTAAACAATGAAAGTATGCTTTACATGAGAGATAATGAATGTGGTGATAATAACATTTCATAACTATGTTATGAAAAAAGGGGAAAGAAAACAATGTGGAAATTTTAATTCTAAAAATAGATGAAAAAGGTGTTAAAGAGTATATAATACATAAATTTAGTTTTATTTTAGAATAAAACCCTTACAATTTTAGTGAATATTTAAATATATTTTAGCTTTAAATAAAATAACATTGTACATATATGCAAGAATATAAAAATTCATTATTATCATATAATTATGGTAAACATGAAATTTAGCCCCTGCATTCTTGGCAAATGACAGAGAGATTGCAGATAAGGTGAGTTAGCCATGAACATCAAATTTGCTTTTAGATTACAGTTTTATTTACCTCCCACAATACAACAATCTCATCAAACCAACTCATCAAACCAACTGGAAATTGTATTATTTCTTACACCTCTGAAGAGAACTTTGCAATTATACAATCCCAGTTATCCACACAGCAAGCCTGCAAAAACAGCAGCTTTTGATGGGAAAACTCTGGTGCATCCTGCAGCAAGTGTTGATGAATTGAAGCATAAAGACAATCACATATACATGGACCTCAAACCCACATGGAAAATTGTCTAAATGTCTCAAAAAGAGAGCTTTTTCAGGTTTTTCCAAATGGGCATTCGAGATTTGTGGTGTTGGGAGCTGCTTCTCTGGGTGTTTTGCTTCTGCTGGGATGGGTGATCAAAAGGCGTTAGCTTTAGGTCCTGAAGGGGCATTGATGGAAGAATTCTGGGAAAATATAAGGAGATAAGCCCTGTATACACTTGCAGCAAGTACAGGTGCTCTTTTTACAGCCCATAGTCGAATTGATTAAGAACCCTGTATCAGCAGTCCTTCTTCTTGTTATCTTTGGGGGCAGATTGTACATAGTTTCTCAGTTGCTGTATGCCATGGTTGGTGTATCTGAGTTTAGTTATGATTATGGATATTAGGATGGAAATCTTGAGCACTCAAAACTTCCAATGTCTAGCATTCAGTATCAACATTCCACTGTTGTTACTAGAATTGAATAAGCTGTGAATGCCAAACATTTATCGCAGAAAACTTCTTTTGATCATAGGGATTGGGTTCGTTTTCCTTTCTGTATTGATATTATATCTATTGGGAAAGGAAATTACTGTGGATTAAGAAAGCGTTAGTTCTTTCAGTTTGTTTATTATGATAAAGAAAAGCTAAGACGCTCTTCTTTGTCAAGACCCTCCGGAGCATTTGATAACTAAAAGATACAATTTGAGCTAGATTAGCAGAGAACTTTGGTAAGCTAGATTTCTGCATATTCTGAGTTTGGGAATGGTGAATTAGTTAGCTTAGCACATTATGCATCATAGACTAGCACATGTGCTTTATACTAGAGTCATATATTCCCTTTCGACTATCTTTACCAACATCACATTAACTTTTGAGCCAATATCCTCAGTCATTGTATGGCATAACCTGTTCTATTTCTTTAGTTCATAGAGTCAAGCCAACCCAGCTACAAGCATAATCTATAACTTTGACTTCCTGCAATAAGTTTTGAAGATCTGGATTCATAGTAATTGGGTTTAAAGCAGCTATACGTTGCCTCAGCAACAAGTTACAGATGTGACTGATAACTGATAGGGAAAACTGTTGGCATACTGGAAGGAGAGAATTTCTCCAGGGCCAAGAGCCTCGCCATCATTGACAAGGCAGTCATCATAATCAACTCGTCGAAACACGGTTGGATTGATCAACCGGGCTGAGCTAAACCATCCACAGCTAACGTGAATGTTGGACATACTACAACCAGAGACACATACATTCAGTATTTGAACATTGTATGATGGGATTCCACTAGGAAGTGGTGATGCTGAGCCTTGATATATTGCTATATCATCCCTTGAGCAAGTAGTGCCGATGCGGTTTGCATCCCCATAATCTGTTGGCAGGGCACAGAGTTACAGCTCATCAGTGTTAAAATCCGAGAATAAGACCCAAGAATTTTGCAGTTTCAGTCCCCTTGTATGATGGTGGCAATTAGATTTGTGCGAGAATGAATGTACCCAATGGCAAGTTCAGTGATCAGTATGTACCCAATGGCAAGTTCAGTGATCAGTGAACATGAGCAACAAAACGTGTATAGTCTTTTCTGGTCGAAATGAGTTGCTTATTGATGCTTAAAAGAAGAGATGTTTTAGTTTACCTGTAGACTGCAGGAGCTTCCTAGCGGAGAGAGTGTTGTTTTCCTTGGAAAACGCTAGTCTTTTAATGGCGACCTCCTGGCTAACAACTACTGTTTCTCCATTAAATAACTCCAACACTGCATTTGTTACTGTAACTTAATTATTTCATTTTCCAAATAAAAAAGACAAAAACTTTAACCTTAAAACCGTAGCCAAAATGAAGAAACTTCAATTAAACATAAGAAAAAGAATAGCTAGATAGTTTGCGTGCATGCATGGTCATCTGGGAAATGAACTCTTTTTTCTTTTTTGCTGTTTTTTGTAACAAAGCCTGCACAACCAACAATCCCCATCTCCGAACTTATTATACTTTGTGATCTAAACCTGAATTGATGTCATTGAACCTGTACCATTTAACTAATCAAAGCAACTTTTAAAATCCAGGGATCAAGGGCCTTAAACTGGAACCAACACTACCTGCTACAGACAAACACTTGGCAATGTCCTACTCATCTGTATCATGTAGACATACATGGATCGAGTTTATCAGACGAGGTGTAAACTCGTCTGAATTATATGATAATGTCGAATTTGACAGACTTCTCATTGCCAAGAGGTGTTCGTTCCACCATCTTCCATTTTTTCTCTAACAACTTTCATTTCACAAGTAAACGTCATGAAAATAAGAACAAGCAGAGGGACAGATGATACCTAGAAGAACTGTTAGTAGAGAACTGAATATGGTAACTAAAAGAAGCATCATTCCAGGTGTTCGGTCATCAAGACATCTCCAACCTCTAACCATCATCGACCCCCTTAGTATATATGCCTTGTAATGCACCAGAAAGAAACATCAGACTAAATAAGCACTTTGAAGAGATACAGACATGCAGACGATAATCTTAAATTAACAAACTTAAAGAACATAGAGTGTGATACCATGAGAGTGTACTGCTCCTACAACCTTGAAGAGAGACGAGTGTGAGATTAGATATACTTCAAAAAGGACTAGGAAAAGTACAAAAATCTGTGGTCAGTGTCCTGTGGAGTGTAAAAACAGTCACACGCGCACATAAAAATAGGTGGAGATCCAGGGGGGTTTGGCTCCTAAATGAGCGAGGGAAGTGCATTAATAACACGAGAGTCCAAAGACTAGAACCGGATGGTGATTACTATTAGACTAGTTTCTACGTAGCTGCCACAAACTTTTTCGAACTAAGTTCCTATCTACTTGATATGCACGCTTGTGTTTTCTAAACGGAAAAAGTTTCAACTATTACTATTAAGTATATTAATCATAACATTACTTTTCAAGAATGGTATACTTTGTCTGCCCTAGTTAAGAACAGATATTGCATATGTGATATGACTGAAAGAGAAAGCAGAAACACCAACACCAGTCGAAACACTTCCTGACTCAAAGCAGTTGGCATTTATTAAAACTGTTTAAAGAGAGTAGTAATGAAACGCTTTCTTCCCTAGAAACATTTAGACTTTGTTTCAGGCAATAGCTACTTAATTATGGCAGCTAATTTAAGACTCAAAAGAGTCAAATCCTGACAGAAAAGCTTAGTATCTGGAAAAGAGAAAAATAAGGAGGTCAAGTTTTGATTATAAATAATGACCAGACCCTTTTGTGTTTGTTTATTATACAGAAACTAAGGGCCGCCATTAAAGCATCAGGAACCTGCTTTTCAAAGCGGCGTAATTTACTCTCTTTGCCTGGTCCTCTCTCTCTCTCTCTGTATCTGTCACTCATCTCCACACGCACCACTTAATCTCCTCCTTCCTCACCCCATAATATTAAATCGTCTGCTACATTCAAGAATGTAGATATAGCAGTAGTTACTCATGCAGGGTTGCCTGCAACTTCCTCCTCGTTAACTTCAACTAACATTAAAAGAAAAAACAAATGCTTTTTCTTCAAATATCTTCACAGGGATCGTGTTTGAATATTCCCATATCATTGGTCACTTCGCTTTGCATGCAGCCCTGCGTGTATTCATTTAGTTGCATGTTCATATGACCTCATTGTCCCTTTCTTACAGGACACTAACAAATCACAGAGATGGAGATTTTCACGTTTCTTGTGAAAGATAATGGCTGTATGTAATAATGAGAGTTAAAGAGTTAATAAGGTCCATTGAAGTGTTTCGATTTACATTAACAATAATTATAACTTTTAACATTCTTCATGCACTTTTTTTAACCATTCTTATTCTTTTGATCTTCGATGTTATTCTTGACGTACAAAACAAGAAGAACCAATTTAGCGTGATACCAATCTATTGATACCTAAAATTGTTGAAATTCTTGAACATAGTTTTTGTTGGGAATTTAGACTTCCGAAACCTATAATTAAGGATATTTCATAAACAAAAATATTAGAAAAAGGAGAAATAATAACAACACAAGAGAATTTATGTAGAAACTCTCAAATCGGAAGAAAAAACACGGAAACAGATAAGAAAATTCACTATGTGAAAAATTCTTACAATTACATAACTCTTCCTCTCACCCAATATCTCAATATACTAATACACCCACAGAAAAACGCTCAAAACAAACTCTCCAACTTGTACCTCAAAAGAGGAATTTAACTAGAGTCAAATTTGTTATACAAATTTTTGACTTTGTATTGATGCACTAGCCAAAGAGGTAGCACCTTCCTTATATAAGCAAAAGTCTTGCCTCAATTATTTTCCTCAACTAATATGAAACAAATAAAGGAGCCAAAACTCAGTAGTTTTTATATTTCTAGATCAAATTAAGTAAGCGTAGAATAATTTGAAAAAATAAGGATGAACTTTGAAGGAACTAGTAAGGTTATTCGTTTGTGACCGTAAGATCACACAGGAAGGTTGCATACAATCGATGACTCTCTCCCAACTTTTGTAACTCAGGATCGCTTTGTGCAAAAAATAAAAAGAATAAAAATTCTTTTGCCAAAAGATGAAAGTATGTGGTGGAAAAAGTTGCTAGAAAGGTAACATGTCGAGGAAGAAAAAGGTTTAGACACCTTTTTTTAGCCATCAAAGTATCTTGATTTCAGGAATTTAGCCTCCAAACTACGTTAAGTGTTTGATTTAGCCTTTCATCTATTGAAATTTAGCCATTGATTATGTTCCTAAGTTGTCTTCTTTTTGTTAGTCCAATTTTAGACCTGACCTTTATTTTACTCTTTAATTATGTGCCCTCTCCATATCTGTAGTAGATAATAGATACCCTTATCTATGCATTGAAGAACTTTGATTAGGAGATTCCTTAATTTGAAAGATTTTGGGAGCGAGCTGGTGGAGAGTACAAAGGGTTCTTTCTCCATATAAATTCGTACATTTTTCTTGAAGAAATAGGGTCGATAGAAACAATGTTTCATGATGATCTTGTGTGTATTGGATATTCAATCCAAGGCCTGGAATTGAATTGAGTTATGCATTTTCGTATGATATTGTGACTGCGATTTGATGTTTTATTAGTTATTTGTAAGATGTACAGATTTAACTAAGAATCTAAAAGTAAATGATATGAACTGGGGAGACAGAAGAATTCTGTACTCAGCTTTTGTATAAATTACAAAAAAATGAAAATTTAATATGAAAACAAAACTGATTCCCACCAGCCAAGCTGAGGGTTGAAGCAGGAGCTGACATATGAAGAAATGGCTATTCTTACAAGGGCCTAGATATCAGTCATTGTTATTCCATTCATCCACAGAGAGATCATCAATATGATGCTTGAAGTTTGAAGACTCTTACTTGAGCTGCTTTAAATCCGACGAGAAAAAGCATTCCGAGCATACCGTAATCGTGAACACTCCCTCTCTTAACTGGTTTTCTTCCAATCAATGGCGGCCTTCATAAATTATAATCTTCATTTCACCTCAGACAGACGTCCGGATCTTAATTGCAGGCACGTACACAAGTCTTTCAACAGAACACAAACATGTTCTTTTCAGAAGTGATCATCCTTCTGGCAGAAGTGCTTCCAACAATTCTCTCCAGCTAAGACAGCCAAGATAGGAATTACAGCGCATCCACATAAACAACACATACCCAGGACAGGGGAAAATATTACAAATATCTGTTACATTCCTAGGGAGTTAACCAAACAATCTGATCATTGCAAACTAAATCAACAGAAGAGTTTTAAGCTATTACCCGAAGCTGATCAAATCGAGAAAAAAGAACTGTGCATTCAGTGTCATGTGTCCCATCAAGCATGTTAAGCACCTGCAACAAAGAAAGAGAAGCGTACAGATAAATTGAGAAGAATCCATCACTAGGTCAGAAGACCAAGGATGGTCAATGTAACCTATTATAGGAAGAATGCTCACCTCGGGATAGAACTCCTTTCTTTCAGGTAGAGAATAGATGATCAAATTTCGAATACCACGAATCTTTTCACACAGAGTTGATAAACAAACGTGTTACAACTTCAGTCACAAGGTAAATGTTCAGACTTAAAAAGACACCACGCAGAAAAATTACAAGCTTTCTAGATCTATCACAGGAGTAACAGCAGCTTCAAAGTACCTTATATCGGTGGTAAAAATGAGCTCTCTCAGTGTAAAGCATGACTTTCCTTTTTCCTTCAAAAAACCAAACTCGTGAACGGTATATATCACTTGGTTTGGTGTATCTGAAAAAAAAGATGGTAATTCAAAATTCCAAAAGAGTGAATATAACATTTGAAGACAAGCATACCCAAAAATAGAAAAAAAAACAAGAACAATACATGGAAACTAAATGATGATTAAAAGGTAGAAAGAAGGTTTCCTACTCTGAAAGAAGGCAGAAGGATGCATTCTGTGACTTCAAGAAGTTGCGAACTCTCACAAATTCGAAGTAAGAACTAATGAATAGCATAGTTCCCCCCTGAAACAAAATGTTAAATCATGGCATACAAACACATTAGGATTAATTTAATGGTTTCCAACACTGAGCATGTACCTGGCTAGCATCCTTTATCTTTGGAAACACCTGTACCCATAAAAGAGAAAATATATTGTCATGAACCACATAATGGTTTAGGTTACTACCCACATGAATTTTCTCCCCAATCCTTACATTTTCCTAATATTAAACCCCCGAAGAAAATTATATGAAGAGCTGCCAATATGTGAAGGACAGGATTTTTAAATAGCCAGTTCAAAAAGGAAGCTTAACAAGAAGTCTGGCTTTTGAAAAGGTTAAGAAAGCTGAAATCTTCTTTTGATGGCCTTAACCAAAATGAGAAAAGTGTGATAACATTTTTCTGTCGAACTGTAAATTTTGTAACAACCTTCTTAGTAAAATATTCAAGTCGAGCATCATCAGCATCCATCACCGAGCTTGCATCAAGTCGCTCATAAATCTGTGGCATGTCAATATTCGAAAAAGATTAACACTTACATACTTAAAATTACTGGCTTCATGCATTGGTCATATTACTAGCCAAAGTAAGAAATCCGGCAACTGAAACCAAAATATTGTAGAAGATCTCTTATGAACTGAGAAGCTACAGGGTAATGCTTTATAAAAGACGTGTTTGATCATGTGAATTGTATGCATATAGCAAAACATGATACACACGGATGCACCCATGATGCAAGGCATGGATTGGTGATCTTTTTTCTGATACATCTATCTTGTCCAATTATTGAAATCCAGAAAGTAATTATATCTGTAAACATTTTCCTGGCTGAAAAGAGGTGCCTCATACTTCAATCTCACTAATGTTATCGTCCAATGCCCAGGTTTAGAATTAAGAGAAAGGATACATGTAGCCAATGCCAAGGTTTAGAATTATAAACTAGTTTCAGTTTAGTTTCCCATAATGAATTTGGGTTTGACAATTAATGCCCCTAGGAAATTATTTGTCAAAAAGTCTAAAAAGTGACAGAATAACCAATGACATACTGTAGATTAAGCAAGTAAACTGAACATACCTGTCGCACTTGAAGTAAGACTTTGGGAAGCATGCCTTTATACTCACACGTCAATTTTACCTATTAATATCATCCAAAAAATTGTTTTAGCTAACCCTTTGACTTTGTTAGACATATGAACCAAGTAATGAGGAAGTTGTTTATTCATTAGAAAATGGATGAAATATTGTGCATATTCATTCCACATGTACAAAACCATGGCTTAAGCCATATGCAATCGGCACAAGAGGAGCCAGAGCCATTCTGATTCACATATTTATAGTTCGAAGATCTGATAAAAAATAATTCAACTGGTGTCACAAGAATAACACTTTAGGCATACTCTTGAGAAATGAAGCGTGCAATGGTGAAAATTTTCAGAACACTACAAAAGAGTTGACTGGAGAAGCTACTGAGGATATGTATGGTTTTCACTTGATGCAACTAAATACACTGCTGAATCAGATATACAAGGTATACCTGATTATACTAAAGATAATAGTGAACATGAATTCTAACCCATCCATGAGTTGGACTAAATTTTAGCCCAAGTAATATGTGAAACACAGGGAGCGAGAAACACAATTTAAGAGCAGAAGTGAATGCATTAAAAGACAACAATCTTTGCAAGCTAAGCCAGTTCAATGACATTGGCAGGAATTCAGCTATTATGTAGTCCCTCATCGCCCTTAAATAACAACTTCTAGCTCTATCTCCTATCGTCCAGATGTATGCAGCTAGAAGATTTAGCAAATGGAGTAAACAAAAAACGTACCTTTCCTTGGTAGTTAACACATTGGTGATTGAACAAAGCATTAATGTCTGAAACAAAAAAGAAACTCGATTATAATTGTCTCAATGCAGATACTAGGAAAAGTACCAGTTGCCCTGCCTTAGTAACTTTTTAATAACGCAAACATGGAGTAGTAGCAAGAAATAAAAATAAATGCAGCATTCTCAGAAAGGCAAGAGAAACATAGATGTTGTGATGTACATGCACAAAAATGGAGGTGTAAAACCAAGAAAAACTTAATCTCTATAATTTGTGAATTGCTCTGAACTAATGCCATAGTTTTACATGCAAGGCTTCTGGAAAATGCCTTGGGACTTCTTATACCTGATGTCTAGATCCAATGGCTGAAAGAGAAAAAGAAGAGGATAGAATTACCTGGATTAACATAATAACCCAGAAGTATAGTTTGCCGATAAAATTTTGCACGCCCTTCCAAATACCTAAACAAGAAAAGCATGCGTCACCGAATTAATAGTTTAAAGAAGCTACAATGAAAAATATGACAACTATAACTTCTGTAAAGGATTCTGTACAACAATGAACCTTAAAATCTAAAGCATCGCATTGATAATCATGATATCAATCAGGAAAAATAGTAGACATACCACTTCCTAATGCGCATGATGTCAGTCCCGTGCTGCTTAGAAGGTATGCGGTTCAATTTCTCAAGAACTGAAGTTAGAAAGGCCCAATTCTAGATAGGTGCACATTGTGTGAGAATAACAGGATATAACAACATATGTCGAAATCAAGATGAATATAACAACCAAATCACCAGATTCACGATTTACCTGCATTGTTATGATATCTGCATGATCAATGATTAGAACCTGCTCATCCAGTGAAAAGTACTCAACTATTAGTTATAAATTAACAGAAACAGAAAATTAAAAAAATGACTAGCATCAAAAGGAATACTCCTAAAGGCAAACTAGTGCAAAGAAACTACCTCTATAGAAGAAAGATAGTCAACATCAATTTCCTTATTGATTTCAGCTTTGGCAATTTTCTGACAAAAATAAAATTCTGTTAACTGCAGTAGAAAGTTGCACAGCTTTTTTATTATTTTATGTGTCTCAAGCTGGAAAAATACAGTAAAGAAAACAAAATGCTTAAGCATGAATCCGAATCTCGAAACAACAAAATCTGTTTGTCTTTCTACTATTCCAATAGCATGCAAGCAGAAATGAAATCATAAATTTAAGTTAGAATTAACTTTTAGCAAATTAAAGCTGAAAAGCACTCCAGATTTCAAATATTATCTACAGTTTAATTCCAATTTCATAAAGTTTATTTACAGAAAGCATGAATGCCACCAACACAGATGAGAAGTTCTAGGCATTAGTTACATCTTCAGGAAAGATCAAGCCAGATCACCCTTGTGAAGAAATAATGTGTCTGCAACCCAACAGATGCAAAGAGAATCATTTGGAACTAAATACATTATGCTACACAAATTTTCCCGGTAAGGGTAGCAGCTTACATCATGCAATTTGAGAGGTGAAGCAATAATGATATCTGAGGAATAAAAATCACTATATAACTTTATGCTCTTCCTGAAATAAAAATCAAAAGAGAAAAAAAAAAGACGTTATAAAAGGATATTAATGAAAACGAATCAAATATGATAAGAATCCATAGAACCTTTCTCAATATGTGTGTGTGTGTGTGTAAATATACTCTTAGATGAAAAATCAACTTTATGGTTCGTCGCAAGATGCCACCCTTCAATAAAAGTGTGATTTACCTTGTAAACTTGATTCCCAGCATAAAGTTGTCATCAGTGTTTTTCCCAACAAAAAGTGCTTGATAATCAGCTGGCTTCGAAGACTTGTTTCCCATATTTTCTTCTTCATCTTGAACTCCAAACTCATCAACAAAACGGTCAATGTGATCCACATTAACCTGAATAATAAATACTAGCATATGATCAATAGATCAAAATAGAAATTTCGAACAAATCAGCATTACAAACATTTGAACAAAAAGACACCTGATTAATAAGCTGGGACAAGACTGAAGTACAGTGTAAAGATTCGAATCTCATCACGAGCAAATAAAATAGAAAATTGTTTAGGTGACAATCAGAACATAAAGATGAATGATGATAAGTTCCAGTGTACCCCACACCTTGAACCCTAGAAACAACCCTGATCCCTCTATTTATGGCCCACCAAATTTTAGGATGGAGAATCTAGACTCCTAAGCAAGATAAACATAGAGAACCAGTGCTTGTTCAATGAATCAGAAGACTGTAAATCCTATACACATCCATCAAATCAATGCAAACTGAGCACAATAGATTTCAAATAGAATTTTTAGAAATTTCTTGAACAGGGACAAGATATAGTCATACTTAATACAAGTTATTGCCTGAATTGAACTCAAAGATACACTCGCAAATATGGAAGCAAACAAGTATACCTTGTAAGCTTGAGGAGTCAATTCTATGAGCCGCTTAACAATTCGAAGTGCAATGTGTCTCATTGGTAATAGGATCAGCACCTGAGAACATAAATTTCTACCAAGTAAACAGGGAGATACCATGACTTGAGAAAGCATAACGGTACAAAACAAAATGAGAGGTTGAAATTCAAAGCATTAACTTCTAGGGGAACATAATCTCAAAGACAACCAGTTAAATGCATATAGTTTCTAATCCTTTTAAACAAAGAATTGAAAATCTGGCAATGGAAACACGTTAGTTTAATCTCACAATAACAAAACTTCACAAACTCATTAATTTAACAAAGTAGGGATAAGTCCTCAACAATAAACATGGTCACAAAAATCTAGCCAGCTCAGTTACCATAAGAGTTTAGTTTAGATTTGGACCACATGAAAACAGAAAGCAGCAAGTGAAGAGAAGATAATCTTAAATATATGAAATGACTCTTCAACAGGAGTTTCTTTGGACAAATTCAGTGCTATGATCAAGTGCACTCAGCAGTAGTAAGCAGATACATAGAAACAAGAGGCTACCTTTGGACGTGTAAAACCATGATCAAGGAAATTATCATCAGTAATAAATTCATCTTTGGAACTCTCCTTATGCTTGACCACTTTGGAATCATTCTTTTTTACAAGATCTCTAGTTCTGAAAATGTGATTCAGCTGCATGATATTTTGTATTTATTCAGTATAAGACACCACAATTATAAGACAAGAACTATCTCAGGAACAAGAGCAATGACACGCACTGAATGCATTAGGTAAGCATCCATGAAACTCGAGTCTTCTTCCAAGCCTTTGTGATAAAACGGCTTCTTGTTAGAGTGCAGTATATCTCTATAACTGCTGCCTATTAAAACAGGATCCCATATTATCAACAAAATAAAAAATTGAAAGAAACCTAATTAACATAGATATGTTACAAACCCTCCAATTGTGATGCAAAGATGAAAAGAAAAGGGCAAATGCTGCAGAATTAGTTAAAGGATTTCAGGAAGCAAACAGAGATGATGTCGCAACCACATTAACAAAACATCAAATTTTGAGGCCATCCTCATATGAATCAAGCAAGTTTTGCCGCCAATACCAGGCAAGGAACTTGTTGCTCCCCCACCAGCCTCACATAAATATTTTCTTCTTCTCCAACAATGCGAAATAAGAGAAGTTCTTAATCAAATATTCTTCTATTAACACAGCATCCATATGGACAAGTAAAGAATTTAAACCCAAAAAAAATAACTTCATCTCTGCCTTTCAGGTACATTAGAGTGACAAAACTTTTTAGGCATATGTTGTCAAATCATTGGTCTGAAGCAGATTCCTTCAAGTGTAGTATACAGTTTTCTTCAGTCAGATTCAAAAGAAAACAATACTATGTACTGTCTTTCTAACAAATGAATGAACAGAACTGAATAACATTATGTGTATATGGATATGAGGCCTACAAAGAGAGAAGAAGTATCTCTGCTTAGATGAATGAAAATTTTTTCCTCCTGCCATCTTGTAAATATCTAGCCAGTGATTGTATAAACTTTGCTTGAGACCATAACCAGGATCCATGTGAGATTTCTGCAGAAGTAATAACATTCTTATTCAATTATAAACTCAAAACTAAAAAGTACAGCTTAAATAGAACCAGCTCCGACATGGTGGTAGAATGAGATGTTTAATCAGCTTCCAACCTAGGGTAAGGCCCTAAGTTACACCACATGCATCTTCCATTTTAATGTAAGAGCTTTCCAGGAATAACCTGAAAATAACGAATATTTTTAACCCACTTACAGGCTACAGGTTGGAGGTACCACCCTGCCCCCCTGCAAGATCCCAGACCAGATAATCTCTTAACTGATGAGAAGAAATACTAAAACCTTAATTTTGTTTTTTGGTATCAATTAAAGTGTTTGATGAACATTGACAGTGTTTGAAAAGGAAACAAGAGGCTATGACACAGGAGTAAAGCTTTGTCTCCCAGTAGAACATGATTACAAATTTGTGCAGAATCTTGTTTTGCCCCATTCCAAAATCTGAATCGCTACCACCACTCTTCAAGAGCCAATTACAAATAAAAAAGGAAAACCATCGTTACTGAATGGGTAAGTGAAAAAAAGAAAGCACCTCTAGGAAACAATCTCCACTCCCTGTCCATTTGCAATTAGGCATATCAAAGGCAGGTATTTCCCAGCTATATTTCTGTTTTTTGTTTGACAAATTATTTGCTTCTTCTTCTGATAACTTGTAATCCAAGTGGATATGGAAAGGACTGCACATAGAGCACTACAGTAAAATATGAGAACTTATGGAAGACAAGAACATAAGTTATCAAAGATGAGTTTCAATCAGAAATTAAAAATACATCACATGTAATATAAGAAGAATAAATTCAACGCCAAGCAGGCAATTTCAACATCGGACAATCAATGCAATTGAGAAAGCAGAAAGGAACTTTGTTACAAGCTTTCATGTTTTAGTGTGAGCAACATATTCCAATCCAAATTGACAACTAGGGATCCTAGCAATGTTTACTTCATGATGAATTGATCAACTCACAACCAAAGTGTATAACAATGGGTAAATTTTGTCTCTTTTTACCATCTTAACATGCTTTCACCACCATCTTAATCTCCATAAATTTGTCTCTTTTACCATCTTAATATATTTTCCACCTTCTGAATCTCCATAACCATGAGGTTTCTAGGATGTTTAGTTTTTCCCTTTTCCATTTTCGCTCGTATGTAAACTCTTTCTTAAGAGTTAATATACATCTGAATCTTGCATTCACACACAAGATGATATCTATCTCAAAGTAAGAATTGGAAGACAATGGGTAATAAACCACAAAAACGATAAAACCAATGTACAACACCTTGTCGATATTCCTTTATCCGAAGCAGCTTGCGTATCAACGGCCTTATTGCACTCTTGATCTATGTCAGATGCCTCTGTATCATTTTCCGATTCAGAATTCTCATCAACAATGTTTTTATTGTCAGGCTCATTCATGTTTCTTTCTATATCATCACTTCTAAGGGAATCATTATCAGTTCCTGCAAGCAGAAAAGAAGTTGCAAAATAAAGCAAAAGTTTACAGCTAAAAATGTTATGTGGAACTTTATTACGTAATAATTCATCATTGTGTTCTCAAGAGTCTACCAACTGAGTCTTCCTTTCATTTTTTCAAGCCCTGAATCCAAAAGTAACTGTTCTCCAATCATAGAGACAGCAGGTGAACACAATCATTTAATTCATTCACAGGATATTCCTTCACCTAGAGGAACTAAAAAATATGGGTTTGTTGCTCAATTAATTTGCAGTTAAATAATGGGAAAATACAGACATGCAACCCTCTTTCCCAATTCTATAATTTCAAAAAGATACAGCATCAAAACTCTTCTGCATATCTGTTTGGGAGTGTTAATCCCATTTAGGGAAAGATCATTAAAAATCAAACTTTTTGGACTGACAACACAAAGATAAGGGAAAGAATGAAAGTTAAATTATTGTTTTCAAAGAAGGGAATGTCTTACAAAGTGAGAAGTAACATGTACCATATTGCACCACTATGATCTTTTTATAGACGTTTAGGGCATTAAATGATTCTTGAACAAAATTGAGAGCATTGACAATTCTTCCTCCAATATGAGGATGGAAAAACAAAAAATAGACGCATACTAAAGATTGCGATAGCTATATTAAAAAATGAAAGCAACAGTAACATTGTCAAAATTGTCAGAAAAAAAGTTAGCATGGTCGAAAGAAGATAAAGATAGGACATCAAACCTGAAAATAGAAACTGAAACTTATAGGCTTTCACGAATAAATTGTATCAAATACAAGAACATTTTTTACCTTCTTCAGTACCTTCATTCTCTGAAGCACTAAGAGATTCTAAATCATCTTCATCATCTTCTGAGCTACTTTTTCCTCCTTCCTCTCTCTGTCTATATTAGAAAAAAAAAACTGTCAATTGCCAGTACATGTCAGATCTCACATGCAAACTTCGGCTTTGTGGACGTTTTGATAAGAATTGATGATAATCAACAATTGACATTTGACTCCATGAATCATATATGTGTATAGAACAGTCAGACCTTAAAATATTAGCATTATAAAATGTCTAAAGCTGGTCATTTCAACAGCATGAATAAACATACTTTATGCATAAAAATACACAAGAGAAAATCCATAAGTATCAAGATTAGATGTTCAACGTGCATAAGAAAAAAGCAATATATCACACACAAAAGAAGAAAAGCAGCAGCATAACAAGTACGATTCCACCAAAAAGGAACAAGGGCAACAGAAAAGAATAGGTGAGAAAATAAAAGCAGTTCCTTTTCTCTAAACATAATGGAAAAGGAAAATCAAGAATGACGAAATCATAGCATTTACCGCTTCTTGTAAGCATCAGCAAGAGATACATTGGAAGATTGCAGTGTCATTAGCAAGCTATCATAAATTGATGATTCTTTATACACTGAAACTGCTGAAGGGGCGCCACTAGATTTCTCATCCACCAAGTCACCTGTAATAAGCAAATTCAAATATCAACTTTACAAAACTTTTGTAATTGATTCCACCACTCTCTCTGAAGAGACCTATCCCTACATTTAAAATTTTATGTTAAGTTGCATTCCCACAACGGTCGATTAAAAACTAGTAAACAACTAAAAGAGATTGGTAAATTCCAAGATTCACAGAAATAAAACGAATAAGGGAAGGTACACATGCCTGAAGAACTTGGAGATGGACTACGGGCAATCTCATCTTCAACAAAGCGACCCTTTTTGGCTTGCTTACTCGTCTCAAACTTCTCACGCGTTTTGTGCCTCTTCAGTCCTGAATTCCCATATTAGCACTTCTTATAGTTCATCAAAAAATCAAAGCTTTCATTCTTATCCATAAATTTACCACTACAAAGGAAAGCAAAAATACAAATGGCCACTCCTCTATCTACAGAAAACCATTGAACTATACTTGGGTAACGGCTATAAAGTTGAGATTTTTCAAAAGCAGTCCCACTGTATCAACAACACTGCAGCTTCTTGTCCAAAGACCAAAAGACCCCAGAAGACCAAATTAAAAATAAAAAGGTAAAAAACTTGGGAGAAAACAATGAGTACCAGGGAAAGACGCTTGATTCCGAGAGAAGGAGCTTTTTTTCCCATCAATCTTCCGCTTCCTATAATGCATTCTCTACAATCGACTATACCGAATTTGAGCGAATACGAGTTGAGTAACTCTCTACAAGGAGGTCTGCTGTTGCCAGTCGTTTTAACTGCCGTAATAGGAATGGAAGTGGACAGAGCAAGGGTTTTGACTTTTGAGAGCGTTAGGGGTTTTGCTCGTGACTATTACTGTAACCACAAGTAAATATATGGGATTGGCTTGGAAATCTCAGAAAGATAATGTGAAGTTTCGTCTGCGTTCCTGATTCTGACTTTTACTCGTAGCTACTTTCCTCGGACAAAGCGAGACTCCGACAGTCTCAACTTACGGATTTAAAAGAGTTTCAACAGGACCTAATGTTTATTTTCAATTATAAATAAATTAATGAATTTAACTTATTAAAATTAAATTCATGTTAGGAATAGGTTTTTAATTATTACGATGTTTTCAAAAAATCAATCTCCGAAATATAAAAAGTTTAAATGATTAAATTATTATAAAATTAGTTAAATATTAAATAAAATTAAAATTTTAAAAAAGATTGAAAAAAGTTCTTATTTATAGAAAATTTTAAATTTTAATTAAAAATATTAAATAAAAATAAATTAGTTTATGTTAATTTATAAAAGTTGATTAGTTTATAAAAATTGGTTAATTAATTAATTAATTAATCAATTTTTAACAATAAAAATTATTAAACTAAATAAAACAAAAAAATTGATCATTTCATGTCTAAATGACTAAATTATCCTATGTTTTGTTTTTTAATTGAACATTTGACAAATGCATCAAATTTTACTTTTCAATAACAAGACTAATAATGATGGTCTTGGTAATGTTTTTATTTAGGGATGTCAACATGTTAAGTTAAGTTTGAGCCCAAACTATAGTCTGACAGGCTAAGATAGGTCAACTCGTAACTTAGCTCACTTTATATTTTTTCAAAAAATGTTAAAAATAACGTCATTTTTAAAGTAATGATCAGGTGACCGATCACTTTTAGTCTGTGGCCTATCTGTAGTCCAAATAACTCGGACTAAAATAAGACTGATCGAGCTAAATCTAAATTAACATCCCTATTTTTATTTACAATATAATTTTTTTCCTATTAGACCCAAAACATAATTCAATAATCACTCGTAAGCTAATCCTGTTTTCTACCTATGAAGCTAAAACCTAACCTAAACAAAATATATTCTTCAATTACTCAAAATTTTGCACAAAATACTAACTACAACTTTATTATTTAACAACTAATTACTGCTTATATAATGACTATAAATTGAAAAGATAAAATTGAGCTTGATTTTATTTATAATTTATGATTTTATGTTCATGTTTTCTAAATTAAAAAATTGTTTTAATATGTTTTGTTATTATCAAAAGAAAATTTGTTTTTTCATTTATCATAATTTTGATTTTATTATAATCTAAATAAATAATTTTTAATTATTCAATCCTAAGTAACAAAACTATAGCCAATATAATTTAATTATCCTTTAATAATTTTATTTTTAATATACCTAAATTAAAATTATTTAAAATATAAAATTTTTACGGAACTGAAAAATATTTTGATAATTAATTTAAAATACAACAATTGAAAATTAAATTAATCATTCAATGTGCAAAATATGTTTAAAATTATCTTTAAAAAATATATATTTGGAATTCAAAGTTTATGAATTTTAATAAATATTATTTCTTTTAAAAATATGATAAATTAGTTATTTATACTTAATAAATATTAATAAGAGATTAAAAGAAAATAAAATTATTTCAAACTCATATTTAGTATTTTGTTATTGCTGATGACAAAAGTATGACTAGAGTGATATTAACAATTAAATAAACTTTTATTTTAACATAAAAATATAAATATATATGAAAAATGTTCAATAAGAAACAACAATAAAATCAAACGATGGCAACTTTCTCTTTGTAATTTACAATCAAAAAAATTAAATGACTGAGCATTGATTGGATATTCATAGTTATTAAATAATAATAAATATTTTTAAAATAAGAATTTCTTATTTATTGACCATGAAATAAAGAAACGAAAATGCAATTAATAACCATCTGAAGATAGTATTAAAAAATAGGTAAATTCAATGCACACTGACGAATTTTGGCAAGAAAATTCTTGACATTAATGGTAAAGGAATAAACTATTCTATGACATGTCTATCTTATTGTAGTCCTTTTCCTCTCCAATATCTAGACTTTAAATTTGTTTGATTGGATGTTAATTAATAGAACGGGACAGAACAGAAAAGAACAGTTTATAATAGAGTAGAGTGTAATATAGTGAAAAGTTGTTTTGGAGGGATGGAAGGATTGATAATGTAATGTAGTGAAACGTTGTTTAGAAGATGAATAAAATGGAATGTAATGTATAATAAATGACTATTATACTCCTGATATTAAAATGGTTGTTGTAAGAAGTTTAACGTTATGATTTTAAAATATAAATTATGTCCAATTAAAAAATGACGCACAACCGTGGCAACTAATTTTTTATATATTTTTTATTTTAAAATAATAAAACTTTTATTATTTTATTATTAATTATATACAATTTATTATTAATTATATAAAAATATTATTATTAATTAT
>JANZXP010000194.1:3657959-3675901 GCA_027576715.1 Erythroxylum flavicans
ATTATTATTATTATTATTATATGTTCTATGTTTTTTATAGTTATAAATTTAATTTTTGTAGAATTAAATATCTAAAAATTAAACTCTTATAAAAATATTTAACGAAATGCTAAGATATATAATATTCATATCTTATAATTTTTAAAGTCATGTCCTCATAAGTCATTTTACACATAAACAGTTAATACTAAAAAGCTCATTTTACCAAACATCTCTAACAAATAATTAATGCAATCCGCTGGTCAAATCAACTAATATAATCCGCTATCACTACCAACTAATGTACTCAGTTAATTGCCAAATAAGGCCTTACTCATAATTCACTATCCTCCAAATAACCAAAGTTGAATTTAATCACCGGTTAGGGTAGTGCCCTCTCTATGATTGATCTATAATGTTGGAAGTGTACCTCTGTGTCACAAACGTTTTCACCAACTTTGAGATCAAAACAGCATAAATGTGTTTGCGGTCATTATTATAATGTACTATGGGCGGCCTTTTGTGTCTATGCCGTGTGGTGGTGGGAGCTGCTAGAAACTTCAAACAAAGCTTTTTTTCTTTTTCTTGTTTACGGTGACTTCAGTTTTCTAGGCCTCTGACTAATACTAATCAGAACTTTCTTTTACATAGAAGGACAAATTGGTCGATCTTTTATGGTATAAAAGAGAGCAACACCATCCGGTTTAAACCCCATCGTATGTTGTTTGCAAAGCACATCACCGCACTTTCTTTAACCACATCACCACACTTTCTTTAACCCACTCTAGGCTTAGCTAGTAGCTATGGAGGAGAGCAACCAAGGACAGAATTTGACATCACTAATGAGAAGAAGCTTGCAGCTTTTGATCTTCTTCTCTATATCATATGTGTTTCTTCCTGTCCCAGTCCCTTCAAAGTCGCAGTTCTTTACAGAGTTTTTCTGGTTGCTTTCACGTGCACTTGAGAGGAAGTACATGTTCCTCCTTTGTAATGGGATTCTTGCTTTTCTTGCCAAGAAATCTTCTTCTTCTTCTTCTTCTTCTTCTTCTTCCGGGTCTGATATTTCTCAGTTGCCTGGTGTAGTAGACGCCATAGCTGATGATGTGGATGAAGTCACCTCACCAAGTTTTGAGGCTTTGGAAGATGATATTCTGCTTGTTGGTGAAGATAACGAAGAAGTAAAGAGAGAAGAATCATCATTGCTCAAACCTCCTCCAAAAAAAGTAGAAGAGAAAGAAGAGGAAACTACGTACATTAAAGGATTAGGAGGTGAAGTCTCCATCAAAAAAGATGTAGTGAAACAAGGGGAAAAAGAAGAAGAAAGAGTTTTTACAGTGAAACAAGAGGGGGACGAGTATGGAGGAGAAGCACCATCAATGGAAGCAAATGAAGAGCTGGTGAGTACAGAGGAACTGAACAGGAAATTCGAGGAGTTCATTAGGAAGATGAAGGAAGAGATCAGGATTGAAGCTCAGCAGCAACTCATAGCTGTCTGAAGTTAGCAACTACTTAGAATTTGTGATGTCCAAGTACCTTTCTTTTTCGTTTTTTCTTAAGAAATGGAAGGTCAAGTTTATGTTGTTTCTCTTCTTCATTTCTCTTTGTTTACATGCAAATGCAATAGAAGGCTGGTTTCTCTGTGAATTACCAGTAATATTCATTCAAATACCTTCTTAACAATTTTATTATATTTAATTAAATTTATATCAATTTTTACGATATAATATTCAAATTCTTTAAATTTTAATAATAACTATTACACTAATTTAAAATATATAATAATTTGTAGAAAATGCTAGAGACTACGTGATAGGCGGCATCAAGTATGCCAATTTTGGTCACATAAAATAGTATTTATGTTAAGATAAGCAGTTCAGGCAGCCTGGACTTTGACCCATCAAATTCTCTAATCCACTTATTCTGTTCTAACCATGTTCTATTAAATCTCATCTATATATTTATACAGAATCTATATAAATATGTGAATGAAATTTAATAGAACATGATAGGAACATCATAACTGGTATAGGAGATCTAATAACGAAACTCCTAGACTTTGCTTCTAAAAATTAGACCAAAGTAAAAAAAAAAGAAGGTTTAAAAAGTTTAATCACATAAAATTAATTAAAAATTAAATAGAATTAAATAATTTAAAATATAATTGAAAAATTTAAAGTTTAATTAAAATATATTATTATTTTAATTAATTTTACTTTATAAAATTTAGTAATTTACAAAAAAACTAATTAATTAATAAGTTGATCCATTTTTAACAATAAAAGTTATTAAAATAAATTAAAATTTAAAATTAAAAATCGAACCAAAAAATTAGATAGTTTAAAGTTTTTAAGATTGAACCGGTTGAGTATCTTAATTATCGGTAAAAATAGAAATTAAAAATTCCAAGACGCAGGTGAGTTGGCAAGGGGCTCTCCTGACTTAAGTGAGGTCGCGGGTTCGAACTCCCCTCATGTATGTAGCCGTTTAAAACTTGAGGTCAGAGTTTTGCCTCTCGCAAGGGACTTATCCGATTTTAGTGAGAATTAATCTTTTATATGAATGGCTTCAAGATGTCTTCTTATAGTTGAGACCCGCCTAAGATACCTCGTGAGAAAAAAATTAAAGAAATTTCAACAAAAATAAATAATCAATTCAATTATATGAGGGAGAAAACTGAAATATTTTGGAGTTGTAATCATGAGTAATTGCAAGTAGGGTGTGAAAACGAATATGAAAAGCACGGTCAAATGGTCGGTCGTCTGGTTTAATATTGGTCGGTCGTCCAACTAGAATGGGGTAATCGGAAATTAATTTTCTGGTCCACCATTATCTTCCAAGTATGTGGAAAATAAATCCTATTATTATAGTTTTTTTAATTATATATTTATAATTTAATGAAAAATTGTATTTTATTAAAAATTAAATAAAATTAAAAATTTTGAAATATAATTAAAAGAAAATTTTCTTTATTTATCAAAATCTATAAAGTTTAATTAAAAATGATTATTAAATAAAAATTAATTAATTCATTTTAATTTATAATAATTTATTAATTTACAAAGATTGACTAATTAATTAACAAATGAATCAATTTTTAACAAAAAAATTATTAAAATAAATCAAATCGAATAGTTAAAAATTAAACTAAAACATGAGACAAATTTAAAATTGACTTAATCAGTTAAATTTTTTAATCATAGGCTAAAACTAAAACATAAACTTAGGAATGTTTGTCTCTATTTTTATTTTTAATTTTTGTTTTTAAATTCATTAAAAATCTTATTTGTTCAAATTTTTTGTTTCTGTTTTTAATTTTAGTTTCTTCCCATTTTCAAAAATTAAAAATCATAAAAAGTAATTTTTGCTTCCTTTTTTTTCATAATATGATTTACTCAATTTAAATATATATTATTTAATTATTTAATTTTAATAAAAATTATGAATAATTTAATTCAACATTATATTTATATATTTAATAAATTAAAATTAATTATCAATAAAATTATGAATAATTTAATTTATTTAATTTTTATAATTAAATTATATATAATTAAATTTAAAATATTAAATATTCAAATAAAATTTGATTTAATAATTAAAATATATTTTAAATAAATATTAATTTATAAATAAAATTTTAATTTTAAATTATATATTTTATTAAAATAACATAATTTTATTAATAAATATTATATAAGAGATTAAATAAATTTATTTAATTAACAATAATTTAATTTTTTATTTTATCTAAAATTTAATAATTTTTAGTGATAAAAATAACTAAATTAACGTTAACAACTAAACAAGTTTTGAAACAAAAAATTGAAAATAAAAACTGAAAACTATAACAAAAAAAACAGAATTAAAACTAAACAACCCCTCGACAAATAAGCTCCAGCGGAACCAAAAATTGGAGAGTGAAAAAGGGTACAGAGAATGCTAACTTCAACTTCTTTACAATTTCGTTGCTCCTCCTTTTTTATCTTTTTGGATTGATTACGTACATCAAAGTAGAGTATAAGTAGAGATGTGACTTATACCAAGTTTCAACTATTTCCATTACAAGGATAGTTCTTATAAAAATCAAGATTATAGAATTAGAATTATGTTATTTCCTTTCCACGTGTTTCCTTCCCTTTAAGCTTTTCCTTACTGAAACCATAACAGCCAAGATGAACTGAGACAGAAAGATGAGTGTCCAACTCTCAGAGTCCCTTTACATGAGAAGATATACAATCGTACAACAAGATCATATATGCTAAAATATCAACAACAGGAATTAACAAGAACTATGGATGTCGATATTTATATGATAATAATATTTGAAAGGAGATAAGCATTGCCCTTTTGTCAGCTTCTACATTGTACAGTTTAGAAACTGACCACTAGTAAGGCTGCCGTGTCCATGTGGCCAGAAGTTCTTCCGCAAATATCATGGTCACTGCCTCTCCCCAAGAGGGACCCCCCTAACTGAACCGTGCCAAATTTCTACCTGCAATATCACAACAGTAGAGAAGAGGATGAACCTAGAAGGACCTTAGAGTGGGAGAGGTGGATGAGAAGCTTGCAACTTGCAGAAGCCATTTCTATGTGTCTGCAAATGGAGACATGATGGTGAGTGCCAAAATTATTGTCAAATAATTCCATTATGGAGCAGTTCAGCAATCAGCCTGAAAAGAAAACCAACCGTTTTGCCTGATTCTGGCAGTACAAATATCAGTACAACAAGATGTAATGGGTCCTTGAAATCCATGGTGAGGGGGCTTCCACTTGGCAAGCTTACATGATCATTCTGGCCAAAAGCCTGGAGAGCAGATCAATGGCAAAGATCGTTTCACCGGTGAATCTTCCACGCCTGGAAACTGTTATCATTTTGCGATTCTGCCATAAAATTTACGATGCCATTTAAAAGGTGAAGTGACAAAAGTTCCACATAAGAAAAAGTACAAACTTCAGTAAGAAACCAGATGGCAGCACCAAGTACCAAGATTCACCAGTGCCCCTTTTAAAACTTTTCTTGAGCTCCAGTGGATTTCTGAAGAGGTAAATATTGATTAAAATTTTAAACTAGCGTCCTAGCAATGAACGTACACTTATCCAGCTTCATTAAACTTCAATGCAACCACTTGGCTTTAGAACCAATTGCAGAATCTCCAACATGCAAGACATAATAGCCACGGACAAATCTGCAATTGATTAAACTATTATGCTTGAGCACGGTAACCCACTGAATGTTCAAAATATATGATTAAAGCACACATGACAGAAACTCAGCTCAAATTTTCCAGCACTGTAAAGCATATCGACATGAAGGAAAACATTTACAACAATAGCTACTAATAAACACAGATATTGCCAACTGCAGAATTCTAACAAACGAAAGCACAAATTTGGAGCGATCAGATAAACTGTGGGACTCAATCCTTGAGAATTAATTGGATTTCAAATTATAGGATTCAGGTGACTTAAACACTCCAGCCCTGTAATCAAGTAAACTATAGAATAACAATTGGAACCATATTCAGTGCAAACAATATGCATCTTTATACTAACTTGCAAACTTCAAGACATTAAAAATATTAATTTAAGCATAAACTCCAAAAAGTAAGAACATGATTCAAGTTGCTAAGGCATCTCAGTTTAGATCTTGAATCACTTCCTTTAAGAGATTAACGGCTTAATTAAAGTTACATGACCGTTTCCTATATCTAAACAAAAAGACGAGAATCACCAAATTCCAACATTTGACTTCTTCCTAAAATTCACAATTTTCTGCTTTTGTTGATCTATGTTGTGGCCAACGCTCAACTCACCTTTTTTAACACAGGAAACAAACAGAGGAAACCATGAAGGACAGTACTTTATATTATTTTATCACAATATATCAACCAAAACTTAATAAGGGGAGAACAAAGACAAGAAGCAAGTTCTAGTCATAAGTTTGTTTCATGCTCTCAATACGGAGAGCAAAAAAGACATTTAGATATTGAACACTGTATAGCAGTCATTTAGTTCAATTCATTCCAATTCACATTCTTTGCATCTGTTTAGCAGATATCAATGAAAAAATAGCAATACTTTGCTTCATATGAAATCATAATCAGTTCAATACATACTTATAAGTCTTCTTGCCACAAAATTGTTGATACCTTTGGCTGAAGTGAATATATGTAACAAGCATCTGCAGTCTCCATTCCTTGTTCTCATCACCATTAGCTTCCATCAATATTGTGTTAATGGAATGGTGAGTGTGTCAAGTCCACAGCAGCTCCATCACTCTCTGACATATTTCTAACTTCGGTAAGAAGCCTCAACAATTCTTTTGGCAGTACACTACGAACAAAATCACCACGCTTCTTTGTGATTGATGACTCTGTGAATAGCATGTCTATAAGAGACTGGTATTCATGAAGCCATTCATCACCATTAGCATGAGTGTCTTGATTTTCATATAAAACTTGAGAGCTTTCTTGCCGCCATCTGATTCGATAATATTTTTCAGGAAGCTGAAAGTAGTTTTTCAAAATAAATACTCTAAGAGCATGTCTGCAGAGTATTCCTGAAGATTCAAATTCCTTGCAAGAGCAGTGAATCTGTTCATCCTCTGGTATCCATATAACAAGACGATCTTCATCCATCTTCTTGAAGTGGTGTACAAGATAAGATCCATCAGCCATTTCAGCTGGAGCATATTGCATTGCTAGCACTAGCTCTTGTTGCAATGCATTGAAGGCGAATGGTGTAAGAACTGTACGTGCATGCTCTTCGATAGGTATACATGTTTTATTAGGTATATATTGCGTATCTTGATGTGAATGGTTTTGGCAGTTGACAGATATTCCAACCTGCTAGCGCAACAGGCACATGTGAAAAAATAAGGATCAATGAAACAAATTTTAATCGATGATTCGTAGAATCTTGTTCTAATTGATACCTGATCAAAGAAGCTGCGCAAACATATCTCTGTACTACAGATACTTTTGAGTAAAACATCTACAGACTTCATATATGCTGAAGTTTCCATGCGAGCACAGAAATGGCCTCTTGTGTAGGATAATGCCCATGACGACCGACAAGAGTATAATAATTGAATATGTTTATCCAAACTAAGTCCAAACATGGAAATCATGCGATTCCACTGCACTTCAAAATCTTCAGAGCTCTCAACACGATACAACTCATCAAACTGAGATCTAAACTCTCGAAACTGAAGGCCAAGTGGCAGAAACCAACTGGATAGCTTGGGCAGAATGCTCCATATGGAAATGACATGTTTGGCATTAGGTAGTTCACTTCTTATAGCATCCTTAAGCCCAAGGTCAAGTTCAGTTAAAATGGTCTGCGGGCAGTTTCCCTTCATAAGATGGATGAAAGCCTGCATAAAAACAAGAGGAAATAAAAATTGTCAGATTTTCTTGAAGAAATTTAAACCAACAAAACATATTAAAGTAGAAAAAACCTGCAAGGCCCATGCAAAGGAGCTAGGAGTTTCATCCTGTAACAAGACACAACCAAAGAATACGGTCTTCCCTTTATTGTCCATTCCAAGCCAGGCTCCAAAAAGTAAACCATATGTGACTGAACGGTAGCTGGTATCAAAATAAACCACATCACCATATGCGGCATATGAATGAACAGAATCACCATACGACCATAAAATGTTCTCAACTTTATCATTGACATCTAATGTAAAATCAAAAACGAAGTCTTCATCCACCTCTTTTGTAGCTTTACATGCTTCAATAAGTTCCATGATACCATTTTCTCTCTTCTCAGAGAGTAAAGCATCATTCTCTTGAACAATTTTCTTACGATTTTGGACAAAGTTCCTAACATCCCTCTCCAGAAAGGGTAACTGTCCACCTTGAATCCCTTTTTCTAACTCTAGAACCTTTACTATCCGGTGAATTGGAAAACCAGCTTTTGACAGTAACAGAATTCTCTCCTGATCTGACTCTTGAATTTTCCGATATGCTGGAAGAAGCCGAACTTGGTCATCTTCCAAAAGCTCATGATTGTGCACATTGCTGAATTGCACGACAAACCATTGAGAAACCCCTTCAATGACTTCCTTGGACAAATACATTTTTGCATCACATCCACAGCGCACTGACTTCCTATCTCTATGGTGTTCCCCAGTTGGTTTTTTCCGAGGTGGCGCAAACCCAGAACGGTAACAAACAAAATCACGCTTGTAAACACCCAACTGTGGGCTCAATCTTGACCTCTCTTTCCTTACGGAGAATCCATTTCTCCGAGCAAAATTCCCATAATATTCAAATGCATGATCATCACTCTTAAACACCATTCCCACATATGGGGATACCATAGCCTCAGATTCACCAGCATCAAATTTTCCCAACTGAGATGTCCCTTGCATTTCTTCACTTTCTCCTTCATACTTAACATAACATTTCCAATCCCCGCAAGGACATTGCTGCCTCCTAATCCAAATGTTCTTCACCGGTAAGGATGCCATCAATTGAACTCAAATAAATTCTATATCAAGCCTTCACCAAAAGCCTTGACTACCTCAAGAGCCTAAACACTTTAAAACCTTCAAAGAGCACAAAAGGCCAGAATCAAAACAAGTACAAAAAAAGGGTTATTTCTCACTAAACAAGATCCTAAACCCAAAACTACCGATTACCCATTTTCACGAAGTTACATATCATAATAACGGTATCAAACTAGAAACGTTCGAAATTCATGATTAAATAAACAGTGAAGTCTCAGGAACCCCGCTTGTGAAACAGGAAAATGGTAATAAAATGGATAGTTATGGATTGAACTAAAAAAAAAGTATCATAGAACTATGCTGAAAAGTAAAGTGTAACCTACCGGTAGAAAAAATGGAAGATACTGCATCACATAAACCCTTCAAGTTCTCTTCTTTCTCATTCTGTAGCGCTTTTTCACTCTTCGATTTGAAGCGGTATGAACAGTTAACAGTACATGAAAACGAACGACTATAATCTATTGCTAAAAAGATGAGAATAAATATAGCGACAAGAATATAATTATTATAATTATCATAATTATGATAATTAGTTATAATAAATGAATAATTATTATTATTTTGATTTGTTAAAAACATATTTTATATTAAATTTTAATATATTTTAATTAGTTATATTGTAATATTACTTTAATTAAATATATTGCAATTAATTAATTATATTGTAATTAATGATATTTTGATTAATTAATTAATAATATCGTAATATTATTTTAATTACTCAATTAATTAAAATTTAATTATATTTAATTAATTATATTTCATTGAAAAAAGATTTAATAAAAAAAAGGAGTGTCACAGGCATGACAACTACTCTCACTCTTGTAATACTTTCTCCGTTAATCAAGAATGATTTTCATTATTCTCATGTTTCGAGGTATCTAAGTATTTACCAAAAGTTATATATCAAAATATTGTCCCTATAATAATAATGTAAAATCAACTACTTCTTTTTCATTTCTTACCTATTAAATTCTTCCCAAACTTATCAACTAAGTACCCTCTTAGTTTATTTTTATTTTAATAATTATTCATATAAATCATAATTATTGAATGAAGTGTTATTCTTTTTAAGTATTAGAAATTTTTAAAAAAAGGAGTATATTAAATAAAAACCACAAAAATTATTAAAATGTAATTTTTATAATTTAGTGATTCTAAAAAGTATTTTTATAATTTTAAATTATTTTTAAAAATATTTAATAATATTAGAAATTTAAAAAGGAATATCATTGTTAATTTTATTAAATTATTTTTCTTATCAAGACATTAAAATGTTTATTATTATTATTTTTATAATAAAAAATGTTTTGTATTTTTTTAAAAATAATTTAGCTAATATAGAAAATAGTTGACTTTGGCACCATATTTAAACAGTATCTTTCTCATCATATTGACTTGACTTGCCTTAAAACATCCCAAAAAAAAAAAAACTCTTCAAAGATAGTGCATTGGAAGTAATGAAATGAGAAGTCTCTGTTTTTTTCTAAAATATTGGAGAGAGTCATGAAGTCATGAGATGGGTTGCACGATGAGTTGCCTCCAACAGTGGAGTCAATTAAAGCTTACTATATATTTATTCGTACCAGTCTTTGGTTCATATTCTTTACTGCTAAAATGGGAAATTGTATACGTTTACCTTGCTGCTCACAACCTGGGGAGACCAGAGTTCTCATCTGCAATGGAGGAAAAGCAGAGTTCGAAGCAGAGTTCAGAACCAAGCAAGATCCTGGGGAGGTTTATTATCTCATGCCACCAATTAAAGACCCAGCTTGCAAGCGAGTGGGTTTAGGCAAGTCAGGAACTTGTGGAAAGCAGAGAATCAAAATTGTGTTGACAAGAAAACAGCTGGAGTTGCTGTTGAGAGATGTGAAGGAGTTGAAGTCTAAAGCAGAAAGAAAATGGCGGCCATCTTTAGCTACGATTCAGGAGGTGCAGAAGTTTTAAGCAAATTGCAAGTCCCAGAAAGTTTTCTTTTGCCTGCCCTTTTGATTTCAGGGAGTTTCTGAAAGTATAATTACGGTAGACAAATAGTTCTTAGAAGAAGAGAAGATACCACATAGGCTTTCTAGTTGCTTAAAGTTTTTGTTCAAAGCAAATCCAGAGCTCTTTTAGTCTTCCTGTGCTTTTTAATCCATACCAGGAAGACTGCCAAATGTTTAGCTTTTCATGAATTGATCCAACTAAAAATGAAGCCTGGGTGTAATGCAGCGTATTTGTACATGAAGGGGCTGGGACTCGACCCGATCTGTTATTATCCTTAAGTTGGAACAACCATTTAAAGTAGCTTTCAGGGTTCAATGAGCATTAACATTTATAGTATGTTGCAAGATCTGTATCACATTCAACTGATGCATCCTTCTCTGCGAGTCTAAAATCACTACCATTGTACCGTGCATTTCATAATTGCTAGACATCAGTATATACTATATACAAACCAAAATAGATTGCAACCACTCGTGTAAATTTCAAACACAATTCAGCTGTCTTATGATGTACAATGTCAGAACCTTCTTTTCCATTCAAATCAAGACTTTAATATCAGAAAAAGAGAACCGCTTATACATTAAAAAAATCCAGAAATGTAGTTTGAATGAAATGAATTTCGGGTGGACTGCAACTTGATCCAATCCAACAATTCTTCAGGAAACTAAACGCAGTTACCTGTTCCAGTCCACATCTGAAAAGTATTACTATTTTATTCTATCATTAGATGATTGACCATAACGAAAAGAGAGGGTTCGTACCTTCTTGGTGAATTTGTCCTTGCAACCTTTTTGATCTGCTGCTCAACTTTTGCTGAAAAAAGTTCTCTTTCTTTAGCTGCTGCTTCTCTCTTAGCTTTTTTGAACTCCACTTCAACTGCTTTTGTCAATGTATCAACCTTCCTTATCAGCATCTACAAAATAATCAAGCTTCTGAAGTCAATACCTCACAGGCTATAGTTAGAGAGAGCAAGAAAGTTTGGCTATTACTCAACCTGGATTTCCTGCTCTTTAGCATTTAAACTACTGTCTTTAGCCTCACAGGTCTTCCTCAAATTGATGACCTCTTTCTGTAATCTGTCATACAAAAACCCTGAAACCACATCCTCATTATCAGAACTGTTGTTACCCTTGTTCTTTACTTCTGATGAATTTGTTGTGTTATCATTCTTGCGCTCATCAGTACAGGTATCAGTATTTGCCTTCACTACAGTGTTTTCCTTTTCATTGTTATCAATAACTTTGCTTCTAGGTGCCCAGATACCTCTCTTAAGCATATTTTCTGTAGCACCATATTTATTTTTGAAGCTGTCATTTAGTTTTCCAATATCTGATGTTGGGTGATGCAAAGGAGAGTTTCTGCTGATGGTGGAACCCCTCGGTTGTGAGGTAGATCTCTTTTTTAGATCTCCATCGCTTGTCAGGAATCCTAAGACGTTACCGGTCTTTTCAGGTTTAACACATCCATACAAAGTATTTGAGTTCACTGAGAAAGTTGAGGCATGCTTTAGACCCTGTTCTAATGTCTTTAGTCTCATCTTCAACTTCTCCTGAATTAAATTTTATTGATATTAACAGTTAGCTGACAGGTTAAGGTAGAACTAGATTCAGATGAACAAAATGGAAGAGAAGGTGGTGAAAATTCACCTTCATTTGTGCTTCTGCCTTAGCTGTTCTTTCTGTTACAGTTAGTTTATCTCTCAGTCGCTGCATCTCTCCCTACATAAGAAACGCATGTAGTAGTACTAAACAGGAAAGATATGGTTATAGGCAGGACATGTAAATCATGCTAATTTTGAACATGTCCTGGCTAAACTTCCATAAATCCAGTTTTAAAGGAAATACCTGCAGCAGCCTTCTCTCTTCCAGCCATTGTTTGACAGGCATAACTTTGTCATTTTCATCCTTCCACTCATTGGCCACGACCGTTGCGACGCGGTTAGCTGAGACTTTGGCTCTAGCCAGCTCCCTCTCAAGCATCCTTTTCTCTTCCTGGAATGTTGGGTTAGGGTTAGGTGTCAATACTTCATCTATGCTATCCCTACTCCACGATTCATATAATGTTCTTAAATTGACTCATAATTCTGAGAGAGTTCATTTACTTTAACACCTACATTTAGCATAGAAATTTGTCGCTGGCAGTCCCGAATGGCATTGGCTGCAGCTCCACCGGTTAAAATGACCTCCTCAAGTTCCTGGATGGTTTGACTCAGCTTTTCAACTTCCAAAACCTTCTGACGATTTGTTTTATCCAGAATTTTGTTCTCCTCCTGCATATGCCACACTTAAAACTCCCTTCAGCATCAAGCCCTCATTGTCTGTCCTCGTCCAAAACACAATATAAGTTCCAAGTAACCATACCTGACAGATTTCAATCTGTCTCTTCAACTCAAAGTTTTGGTTCTGGACCTCCTCAACTATCAGTGCCCTTTCTAAAGCACTTTTCAGGATCCTCTCTGCTTCAAGTAGAGCAGACTCTTTTGACTTGGTCAGACGTTCCATTGCCTTCTTATCCTCCTGTAATGATGCAATCTGAAAAAGGCGAAGAGATTAAAAACCTTTTTTTTTGGTAGCAGAAATATATGAATTCCTTTTAAATAAATTTCTTTCTTCCACAAGCATGCCTCATTTTTGTACATCTTGATCTCTGCCTCAAGAGGAGCAATGAAAGACTCAATAGGAGGAGAGTCATTATCCCTCAGATTCGCATGGACCCTTCTAAGAGTTGCTTCAGCAGCATATTGTGATGCCAATGCATCCTTCTTTTCGTTGATAAGCTTTTTTATTTCAAGATTCTACAAAGAAAATTTCAACAACTTAGTACCAGATCTTTATAAAATTTCTGAAATTAACATGCACACCTTATGCTCCAGAAGACTTTGAGTGGCTCTCCGTTTCTCTTCTCGTTTGTTCAATTCACTGTGGAGCTGCACCAAAAATATAAGAGAAAAAGAACAACAAAATAATACAATCATTGATAATGTTGAAGAATATTAAACCTCTTCCCTAAGTACCCATTTTTGTTTTTCTGAGAAAGTACCTCTTCTATAGCCTTGTCCTTCAAGGCTTCAGTTGCCCTTAAAGCTTTGATTTCCCCTTGAGTAGCTCCTAACTCTCTGTCCCCATCTGGAATAGATTCCAGAAATGGTTAAGATAACCAGAATTCCTGAGCATTGCTTATTATGGATTGTTAATTCAGGTAGAGTATCCATTTTCTTCCCTTTAAACAAAAACCACAGAGCAAATTATATTTCTTTTCATCTCCTAAGTTCTATGCATGAACGACTTGAGATGTCCTAAGTTTGATTCAACAGAGCACCGACTCGTGATCATCAAAGAAACTTCAATGATAGTGCATAAAATGATCAAAGACTGTTGCACTGATCATAATAAATACACAAGAAAACTTATTGCAGAAACAGGAAAAACAATAGCACACGTCAGATAATCAGAAGACAAAAGTGTTAAACCTCTGACAAGGTTCTGTAAACGGTTGAGCTCCAACACAAGAGGGTCAGGACGAGGAAGATTGAGCTCTTCTTCTACTTTTCCAACCCCAACAAGTTGATCCTCATAAAAGCTCACCATCTTTTCTCTTTCTTTCTTCTGCAACTTTTCGAATGCACTCAAAACTATAAGCACACACGGTGTCCAATACCAACAACAAAGGAGCAGAGGTTCGTGGGGTTTTATTAGCAAAAGAGTCCGTCCCCTTAAGAAATTGACCGCAAAGAGAGGGATTGGAGGTTCCCTTGTTTCTAAGCAAAATCGAAAGGCAAGTTTCATGAGCCGGCCTAGCCGGCTTGCATATTATCTCTTCCTCCATTTTTAACTGCAACGGTCACTTTTTTTTTCGGTTTCCTCCTTAAATTTATCACATTCAGAATTTAAATTTTCTTTAACAAAACGATAAGCCACCAACAATATCTCCTTCTTTACACCATGAATCTCTCTACTTCCCAATGGTTTTGATTATTGATGTTGACTATATTTTAATATGATGCATATATACTAGATGGCTTCGTTTGAATATATAGTTGCCACCCAACCTATGACTGTGACAATAGTTTCAAACTAAATAAATAAGCAATATACATAAATTGTATTGGTTGGTGTCGCCATTTCTTCTCGCCACCTTAGCCAAAACCCTGAAACGAAACCAAACAAAAACCCTGAAACACAACATCGTGATTAAGGAGAAGTAGGTAAAAGTACAAAGTTGTTATCTTGGTTAGCCATTGTCTTTTTGTTGGAGTTGGAGGACTAGAACAAATGTTAGGTGCCCTTTTGATGCTCATATTTACTCGTATAATAATTTACAAGGTTTTAATTTTTTTAAAAAAATTATTTCAGTGTATAATTTTTAATTAAATTGGATAAATTGATTTAAAATATACATAATTGTTAATATATTTGTCATACAAATTTTACAAATCATATTCATGAAAACGAAGAGATACATCATTCTTTTAGATATTAATTTTTACGTATTTTATCAATCATGTAAATAAATATTAATAAAAACAATTTAACCATCAATACTTTTTTTTTTAGAAACAGAGAAACCTGCAACTGCTATCGTTTGGATGCGCATTGAATAAACCTTCGAATTGAAGCAATAGCCTGCAAATCACGTCAACCGGGTACTCTACACTAGGCAAGCCTTGTACGACAAGCTCGATCGAGAGAGCGTATGTAGGGGGATTCAAGCACAGGACCTTTTGGCCTCATGCCCCTCATTCCACCAACTCGACCACCCCTAGGGAGCTAAACATCAATACGTTCTTATAAAAAATTAAAAAATTATATTAAAGAAGACAAGGAGACATAATTTTTTTAAATATTAATTTTTACATATTTTATCGATTACATTAATAAAATATTAATAAAAACAAAATTTTAAACTCAAATTCTAGAGAAAAAAAAGGTGAAATTAAATTTGATTGTCACAAGATTAGAGAAGAAAACGTCAAAATTAAGGTTCATAGAATGTATTATTAGTGTTCAAGATAATGAAGAGAACCATTATTCCTAGTTCTTTTCAGGTGTATATTGTCATCACCTGTTTATAGGCATGGAAAGCTCTTGTTTGGACTAAGTTTGATTGCTTAAGCGTTAAACCATCCTTAAACCAAGCTTTAATTATCCCACCACCAAGTGTAACTGTGTAAGTCACTCAAATTGACTTTGGCTTACCCAAAGAAATGAGGTATTGGTGACACTAAATTGAAAAAGACCAAGTAAAGTGGCTTCAAAGAACAAACACATTCATCATTTTTATCTTTTTCACATATCATCATCTTTGCTTGTAAGTATGAACGGATAATGGGAAGAGAAAAAAATAGAAAAATACAAAAAAATATGAAACTCATCCTTCTCCTCCAGCTGTTATGTTACTTGACACATAGCTGAGCCATATGGCAAAACTTGAAGGCATTTCTTCTTCTTCTTCTTCTTCCAATAAGCGACAAAGGGAAGAATCCACCACCTGAAGTTGAACTCAACTGATCACCAACACCCAACAAGCACTTTGTAATTATTTAGAACCAAACTCAGTTATCTAAACAGAACAGTCAAATGGGTTTTCGATTAAGGTAAAGGGGCTTCTGTTTTCCATTTATGGCTTGCTTGAATTGCTCAATTAATGTGGAGTTTGATGGCGATAGCTTAATTTGGATCCAAAGAGTTTCCTCCAATTTTCATTTCCTGATTGGTTTGAGTAGGTATATTATAGGGATTTATATTACCAATTCAACCTACCAGTTCCTCTATTTTCTTGATCAACAAAAATGGTTGATAGTTGATACACGTTATCTTTCAAAAAAACCTGGATCAAAAATCAAATCCCTGTAAGAGAGATTTAAGATTTTAAAGTTCAATTACGTTAAATTAGGGTTTTTAAAATTGGATCAAAAGTTAAATCATTAATACAAGATGTTTAAGGTTTAAAGGTTATATTGAACTGCCATAAAATTGGTTAAATATGGAATAAAATTAAAGAATTTGAAAAATGATTGAAGAAGACTATACTTATGCATAAAAAAATTAAAATTTAATTAAAAAAGAAAATTGTTAAATAAAAATTGATTGGTTTATTTCAGTTTATAAAAAGTAATTAGTTTATAAAAACTGACTGATTAATTGATAAACTTATCAGTTTTTAACAACAAAAATTATTAAACTAAATCAAACAAGAAAGTTAAAAACTGAATCGAAAAGTTAGCCGATTTAAGGTTTTTACTACCGAGAGTTTGGTTTTTAAAACATCAGTTAAAGCATTATTAGATCAATAAATAAAACTATTCTTTATTTAAACAAAAAATGTTAATATTATAAAATAAATCAATGATAAATAATCTTATCTAACATCAAATATAATTAAAAGTATCTTAAATAGTTTTTTTTACCTATGTTTGATTGAGTGTTTTTTTAATTGAATGAAATGAAATGTAATATTATTCCATTGTTTGGAAGGAGGGTTTATAATGGAATAAAATAAAATAGGATGAAAGGAGAGGATTTCACATTACATTTCATTCTATCCTAAACAATAAAAACAAGTTACCTCCGATGTGAGGGGTTTATGATGGAATGTAAAATGAAAAACAACATTTCACTATATTAAATTATGATGGAATGTAAAATAAAAAACAACATTTTACTATATTACATTATGAACCCTTCTTTCAAACAACATTTCACTATATTACATTATGAACCCTTCCATCCCTCTCAAACAACAATTTTCTAATATTATATCTATTTACATTTCATTCAATTATAAACCATTTCATTCAATTAAAAACTTTACGTTCAACAAAACATAGCCTAAAAGTGTTATCATGGTTTTAGAAAAAAAAACTTGCTAGAACAATTAATATTCTTAAAACACATATCAAATATACGTAATAATTCAATTAAGTAGTAGTTGATTGAAAAAGATATAAATAATCCGAAAAAGTGCTTATATAGATGCAATTGAGGAAGTGCAACTATTGTTGAGAAGCAAAAATAAAAATAAAAATAATGTGAGAAAATCAATTGAATTTCTGTATGTATAAGGTTTGTATTTTATATAAATGCAACTCAAATTATCAAAAAGGAAGTGAACCTAAAAATAGTTTCTTATGTTAAAAATGTTAGAAATATGTGGACTAATATAATCACAACATTAATTCCATATTCATGACCATTAATCGAATCGCCTAATATATGTTTAATAATCATAATGAGATGGTTAATAATTTACTAATTGCATTTGAGGCATATGATAGTACCCTAATTACTATATATTGGCCCATTAAACTATAATTTATTACATCCTTGAAATGATACAATTATCCTTTTCTACCACCCCATAGGGTAGAACATATTATCAGGAGTAACATATGGTGAGATTTTGTGGATATAATGTGGATGTGAAAACAGAAAATTGGGTCTTCTACCATAAGCTTCCTATC
>JANZXP010000194.1:3676001-3703699 GCA_027576715.1 Erythroxylum flavicans
CTTCCTATCTTGTACAAGGTTTATTGATATTGATAGGTTATGGTATCCAAAATGGAGAGAATGCACCAAAATTCTATGCCAAACATTGGAGGTATGTTAACTTTATTGTATAGTTAATGCTCTAAATAAAATGTAAATCTTGACTTTGTGATTATTGATAATTGAATTTGTAAATAACAATTGGTATTAGAGCTTTATGGTCATTTGATTTTAGGGCTTGTATTTAGGTATAAACCTGTTTTTCTTTGAATTGATTTTTTGGAATAAATAACTTTGAAATGATGCATTGAGGTACAGAAAATGTTGTTGGTTGTTGTTATTGCCTTTTACCTTTGTTTTGGACAGATAAATCACGTTTTTGGGTGAGTTTTTTGGAAAAATTTTCGTGTTACCGTTAATGGCCAAAATGGGTTTGACATTTTCAGGTTTTGGAGCACTTTTGGTTAAAATGGATATGGGAAATCCATAGAACATGAAAAAAGGAAGAAAACTCCTAAAAAATCGTTGAAAACTGAAGGCCGGAGAGGAAGTTGCAGGCAGGTCGGACTCACGCACCCGTGGGTCAATTTGTTGACCCGTCTTAAGGTTAGGGACGACCTAGACGGCGTCGTCCCGACCCTACTGGCTGATTTTTATTTTTATTTAAAATATTAAAAAATTAAAAATTTTCTGTACAGTTTTCGTAGGGGCACTTGCAAGGTCCTTTTTGGACCAATTTTTCATCATTTTGCTCCATTTTTTATTCTATTTTTCCATATGTTTATGCACAAGATTAATTAGTATTTTTATTTGATAATTCTAATTGTTTTAATCTTATTGTGGCATAAACATGATTATTTGTTGACAATAGTGAATGCTTATTTTTACCTGTCGTAAATTGAGCACGTGAAACTATTTATGATAAGGAATTTTTAAATATTAATATATGTTTAAATTTTTTTCCTCTAAAATAACATTAAGATATATGCGGATAATTAATTATCCTGTCGATAATTACTACTGAGTAGGATGCTTAATATAGTGAAGGAATTTTATTGAAATATTATGAACGGCACAATTTCTATCCTTTCGATAGTACATTGGTGATTTGATTGTAATATTTAATAAATTGTTCTTACCTGTGAATGAGTTCTATATTTTTTAAGGAACTCTAGCATGAATGATATAATTAATTTTGAGAAAAAGAGCATGAATTGCATGATTTTGTTTTAACATGCATATCATGGTTATTGCTCTTGATTCTCATTCAGCTTTAAATAATCCAAGAGTCTCTACTATTTTGACGCTGAATGGAACGAACCACAAGCAGTGGCTTGAATCTCTCATGATGAATTTAACTATCATGTGAATGGACTTGGTCTTGAGAATTGATGCACCACTTAAACCCGCTGATGATGCTATTGAGAAGGAAAATAAATCATATAAGGAGTGGGAATACTCTAACCGATACTGTTTAATGATTATGAGGTATCACATGGATGAACCCATTCATGATAGTATTCCCAAGGCTGATAGGGCAAAGGACTTTCTTGCTGTCATTAAGAAGAAGTACATGAAGTTCTCAAAGAATGAGAAGAATGAGTATTTAAACATGCTTCATTACACCATTTATGATGGTGCAACTAACATTAGGGCTCACATCGAGAAACTTATAGATTGTTACCATAAGCTTAAGGCTATGGATATGGACCTTGGTGAGGATTACATGGTATGGTTTATGATGGGGACTCCTCCTTCAAATTTTGATTCGATCAGATCAAGCTATAATGCTCAAAAAGAGCACTTGACTATTGAGGATATGACTACTATTTTTGTAAAAAAAGAGGATGACATGAAAAAGGGAAGGGCAAGAAGCATCTCCATGATGACAAACTACAACAATTCTCAAAAGAGAAAGTTCACTTCTAATAGCTCAAATGACCAAAAGCCTTTTAAGAAAAATTGTTAGTCCTAAAGGAAGTGGACAGGGGGGCTCATCTTTTGTTAGTCAGAAGAATAATTTTTTTAAAGAGAAGTGCAACTTTTGTTAGAATTTTAGGCACAAGAAAGCTGATTGTTGAAAACTCAAAGCTTACTCAGAGAAGAAAGGTAATTGTCTTATGATGGTTTGTTTAGAGTCTAATGTTATTGATGTGTCCTTAAATACTTGGTGGTTAGATACTGAAGCAACAATTCACATTACGAATTCCTTGTAGAAACTGATAAATCGAAGAAGGCTGACTAGTTTTAAGCAATATGTGTACATGAGAGACAATACCAAAGTCAAAGTTGAATTTTTTAGGATAGTTAAAATACAATTGAATACAAGACATCTTTCGGTGTTACATCATATCACTTTTTTACCCTTTATTAGGAGAAATTTGATTTCTGTATCCATTTTGGATAGACTAGGTTATAATCTTCTTTTTGAAACTGAAAAATTGACTTTGTATCATGACTCCCTTTTGGTAGGAAATTGTATTTTATGTGAAAATTTATATAAACTTGAGTTGAATGGTGTTGTTACTATTGCTTCTTCCTTTTCTCTTAATATTGTTGTTGGTTCCAAATCTATGAGGTTGGTTTTGAATCCTCTATGTTAGGCCATATTTCTAGAGATATAATGGAGATGTTAGTAAAAGATGGTGTACTTCAAAATCTTGAATTTTCAGATTTCACTGCCTGTGTTGATTGTATTAAAGGAAAGTTGACTGCTAATGTTAGAAAAAGCAAAACAGACATATGTTTAGAATTGTTGGAGTTGATTTATACTGATATATGTGGACCATTTATTCCACCTGCTATGGATGATTATAAATACTTCATCACTTTTATTGATGATTTTTTCCGGCACAATCATGTGGAGCTCATTTATGAAAAATCTGAATCTTTGGAGGCGTTTAAAGTTTTTAAGACAAATGTTGAGCTTCAAAAGGGAAAGAAAATCAAGGTAGTTAATTCTGACAGAGGTGGAGAGTATTATAGGCGTTATGATGAGAGTGGAAGGAATCCAGGGCCTTTTGCTAGATACTTGCAAGAATATGGTATTAAAGCAAAATGTGCAATGCTAGGAACACTTCACCAGAATGAAATCGCTGAAAGAAGAAACCGCACACTTCTTGATATGTTGCAGTGTATATTGATTCATTATAGTTTGCTTGAATTTTTGTGGGGTGAAGCATTGAAGACAGTTGCTTATATCTTGAATCAAGTTCCTAGCAAGTCAGTCCCAAAGACTCGATATGAGTTATGGTCAAGTAAGAAACCAAGTTTGCATCATTTTCATGTTTAGGGATGTAAAGCGGAAGTGAGGCCTTATAATCCACAATCTAAGAAGCTTGATCCGAAAACTATTAGTGGCTAATTTGTAGGTTACACCATCGAATCAAGGAGTTTTAGATTCTGTTGCCCATCTCACAAGACCAGAATTATAGAATAAGATAAAGTTGTCTATTTTGAAAATGAATTTGGTTCAAGTCAAGAGTTAAGAGAAATTGTATTCAGGGAAGAACGTATTCTAGTCCCTGAACCTAGGCATGGTAATCCCAGCCCGGCCTGGTCTGTTTTTGGCCTGGATTAGGCAGGCCACGGGCCGACCATGGTCCACCCACACAGTTTTTCTCAAAACAACATTGTTTTGAATTTTTTTACTTAAAAAAATCCATGGGTGGGCGGCGAGCCATAGTTGTTATAGTTGCTCATTTTGATTTGGAACTCAATCAAATGGATGTAAGGATCGCCTTCCTGAATGGAGATTTGTATAAAGATGTTTATATGACTCAACTAGTTGGTTTTGAGATAACTGGTAAAGAATACATGGTTTGCAAGCTCAAGAAGTCTATTTATGGGTTAAAACAAGCATCAAGACAGTGGTATCTAAAGTTTGATATGGTTGTCACTGCAAATGACTTCAAGAAGAATGTAGTTGATCAATGTATATATAAAAAGTTCAGTGGGAGCGGTATCATTTTTTTGGTACTGTATATTGGTGACATTCTACTTGCTTTTAATGATACTGATATATTATTTGAGACAAAACAACTGTCATTTAGCCATTTTGATATGAAGGATCTTTGTGAGGCCTCTTATGTATTTGGAATTCAGATTCTTTGAGATAGAGCTAATGTGATTCTTTGATTATCTCAAAAGACTTACATTTATCAAATCTTGAAAAGATTCAATATGCATTCTTATGCTCCTAGAAAGGCACCAATAGTGAAGGGTGGCAAATTCTCAAAGGCCCAATGTCCACAAAATGTTAAAGAGAGAGATGAAATGAAAGTCATTCCTTATGTGTAACTTGTAGGCAATTTGATGTATGCTCAAGTATGCACACGCCCTGATATTGCTTTTGTTGTAGGCGTGTTGGGAAGATACTTAAATGATCTTGGACTTAGCCATTGAAAGCAGCTAAGAAAGTCATGAGGTATCTTCACGGTAGCAAGGATCATATGTTGACTTATCGGCGAACTGACACTCTTGATATAGTTAGGTTCAGTGACACTAATTATGCAGGATGTATGGATGATAAAAAGTTCACTTTAGGCTACATCTTTATGATGGCTGGAGGAGTTGTATCGTGGAAAAGTGTCAAACAAACACTCATAACGTCCTCTATAATAGAGGTAAAGTATATGACGTGCTATGAGGCAGTTTGTTAAGCAATATGGCTGTGAAATTTTATTTCAACATTGGGTATTGTAGACTTTATTTCGAGTCTACTGAAATTATATTGTGATAACTCCGCAGCTGTACCTTTCTCTTAGAACACTAGAAGTACTTCTCGCTCAAAGCATATTGATATAAAGTACTATTTTGTTAAAAAGAAAGTTGCTAAATCCTTCATCACTGTTGAGTATACCCTTATAGCTAGCATTTTAGCAGATCTACTTATAAAAGGCTTACCTATACATCTTCCGTATGGGATTATTAGGAGCCTAGCTTGATAAGAGTAGTGCGAGTTTGCTATTTTGTATTGAACATGTTAGTACTTTGTACGGATTGCTTATGACTTTTATATATGAAACGTGCATAATGATGTTTGCAGTCACTTCTTATTAATAATGACATATATATGTTGATGTATATATGTAGTTTGACGAAATGACAAGTATAAAAGGAAGCAAATGTGTAGTCTCAATTGTTGTACTGCATGCATGTCGTTTTAATGGTTATTGTTGTATTTGAACTTCTTCAGGGCCTAATCATATGTAGTATGTATATCTTGTCAATATGATATTGCATATGATTTGTTTGACTGCTTTTGGATGGTGAAGATTGGTATGGTGGTTTGATTATGTTGTCCAAGTGGGAGAATATTATAAATATGTGGACTAATATAATCACAACATTAATTCCATGTTCATGACCATTAATCAAACCTAATGTATGTTTAATAACTATAATGAGATGGTTAATAATTTACTAATTGCATTTGAGGCACATGATAGTATCATAATAACTATATGTTGGCCCATTAAACTATAGTTTATAACATCCTTGAAATGATAAAATTATCCTTTTCTACCCCTTAGGGTAGAACATGTTATAAGGAATAACATATGGTGAGATTGTGTGGATATAATATGGGTGTGAAAACAGAAAATTGGGTCTTCTACTAAAAGCTTCCTCTCATTCACATGGTTTGTTGATATTGATAGGTTGTGGTGTCCAAAATGAAGAGAATGCACTAAAATTCTATGTCAAACAGTGGAGGTATGTTAACCTTATTGTATAGTTAATGCTCTAAATAAAATGTAGATCTTAGCTTTGTGATTATTGATTATTGATTATTAAATTTCTGAATAACAAAAAATTGATAAGTTTAACGTTTTTCAGATATGCCATAACATAGCATGCACCAAAACTGAGTTTATAATTTTTATTTAATTTGCTTAATCCCATACAAAATGAACGAGAAGCTCTTACTAGTAATGCTACTGAGTTAAGTTAACCTGTATCTATTCGAGTTAATTATAAATAAATTATTTAAATTTAACTTAAAATTATCAATTATAAATTATATGATTCAAATTCGTTAGAACTATATTATTTTAGTTTAATTATTATTTTGGTCTTAAATTTTACGAACTTACAAATTAAAACGATATTGTTTAAAGAAGTTAAGATAAACTACGCCATTATAGAGAGATTATTTTGGAGCGATCTAATCGAATTTTTGATTGACTCTCTAAAACCAAACTCATCTTGAAATCTAAACGATATAAATTTAACCTATTATTTTAAACTGAACTAAATTAAACCAGACTAAATTTACTGAAACCTACATCTTATAGTATAATGTAAGTTCCTTTCATTTACATTCAGTTTGTCAAAGTTATATTCTAATTCTAGTTTATTTAATGTTAAGCTAAGTCATTAAATACAACCATATAATTTAATTATCAAAATCCTCTAATTGCTCTCTTCAATTTAAAACCTTTTATAGTATTTTAACACTATTCTACTGAGATTTGGTGAAACCTAAACATAACTCACTTGAATCTCTCTAGTCTGTAATGTCTCCCTAAAACTTATTTACAATACACGAAAAGTTACTCACAGATAAAGACTAAACTTTAGGAGTCATTTTTAGGGAAAGACTCACCACTTTACTAACACATACAACAATATAAATTAGCCTTGCAATATAGAAGTTCATGCAACCTTTACATAACTAAAAAAATTGGAATTTAAGTTAAGATAACATAGTTTTTAATGCTTAGTTTTTCCTTTTTATTATAATTTTTATTTGAGAATGCATTTTTATTTTATTTGTAATTTTAACTCTTTTTTGTACCTTTTAGTAATTAGTGATTTTTTTCACTAAATTGTGTTTTGAACAATGTTTTAAAAACTAGACTGGAGGTTAAGTTGGTAAGACAAGAGGTTTAAGGTTTATAAGGTTCAATAAATATTAGACCGTTATAAAACCGGTTAAAGATTGAATAAAATTAAAAAATGATTAAATGAGATTGTCCTTAAAGCTATGGAAATGCTAGGTTAAGACTAATGTTTTGCGACACAAACATACAACTTAATTTTGTAAATCATGGAACTTAATCTGTTTAGATGAGGGATGGATGATATATGATTAATTTTGGCTCTTAATTAGTTTGTAATACTCTATCATTTGGTGATAATAATACTGTAAATATTTCACTTTTCAAAAATATAAAACTATTGAAACCAATGTTAACTTGTTTAGAAATAATTTGGTCAATTTTATTTTTATTATAAATTTTTTAAGAGCTTTGAGAGGCTAATTTAAATTTCAAATCAATTACATGATTGTAAAATTTTAAGACCTTCATCGATATGATTAGTGAGATTCGATATCAATATAAATAAGAACTAATGATTGTTCTATCAAGACAAGTCTAATTCCATAAAGGATTCAAAATAAAATACAAAAGAAGGACACGAATCGTTACGCTCGCAAAAAAGGCAAAATGGGATATTAAAATTATGAAATTGAATGTTGTTAGCTAGCTATATAATATCTCAAGTTATTAGAGAAACTAAAACAAGAGTTTCTTTAAATTCTAAAGAAATTTTCTCCATTAGTATTTGACTAATCAATAATGCAGCATCCCTAAAAAAGCCTTTTATATGCATAATATCCTAGAAACTAGAATCCTAAAAGGAAAGTACATTCTTGTCGCAATAAAAATAGGAAATAACTATATAATTTTGAAAATTCAACCCCTATATAAATACAAATTCAAATTTTCAAAAAAAAAAATAACCTTAATTCTATGAGTTTGGCACCTGTCTAGGAAGCATGCCTGAGCTAGTTAACTTCTAAAAGTTTACGACCCTAATAAAGACAAATTTGACACCAATTATGAGGTTACTCTGACATTAGATGAAGAACCAAAATGGCTTACAAAGCATTCAATCTCATAAGAAAAAGGCTGCAAAGCTCTTAATAGAAAATAAAAGTTTTGATACTCTCAAATGAAACAGTGAAGTACTCGAGTATAAAAACTCACAAAAAACAAAAACTTGGCAATAAATAAAATAAGCAAATTTCTCTTAATAGCTTACTTAAATAATAGAAGAGAAAAAGCTTCAAAGCATGTATTTCATTTAGTGCGACTCAATGCCTTTATGTAGCATAAATCACAATGGTAAGTATCCCACATTTCTCTATTTACTTGCTAATATTAAGCATCAAATCCACAAACCCACAATTCCTAAAAACTAGGATAAGCTAAGGACTAAATAACAAAAAGTAAGTGGATAATGAGTCGGTAGTTTAAATAACAAATAAAAAGATGTTAATGATGTGCCATAATCGGTTAAAAGGCAACCCACGAGTTGATGTTGATTTATTCAATACCCCCTTAATATTGGCTTCCATTCTTTTCACAATACCGAGCTGATGGCCCAAATTTTCAAAATTATCGCCACCTAAGCCTTTTGTAAACAATTTTACAGCTTGGTTTTCTGTTTTGATGTTTTCCATCTTAATTTGTCCTTGCAAGACTTTCTCTCATATAAAAATGGTAATGCACCTCCACATGCTTAGTTCTTATATGGGAAATTTGATTCTATGTCAACTGTATTGTTGACAATTTGTCGCACTATAAAGGGATACCATACTTTGTTAGCTAACGCAAGTCCTTCAATAATTTCATAAGCAAAGAACTTTCTTAAGCTGTCATTAATGCCGCTTGGTACTTCATCTGTGGTTAACAGAGACATTATTGGTTATCTTTGACTACACCAAGAAATTGCTCCGGACCCAAGTCTAAAAACATGTTGGTAATTAAGCATCAGTTATCATGTCACTTGTATAGTCAACATCACAATAGCCAACTAGTATGCAATTTCTCTTCATATATATCATGGCCAAATGTACTCTTCATATATCTTAGGATTCATCGAACTGCTTCCAAATAAGGTTTCCTTGAATTTTTCATGTAGCGACTCATCACACCAACTGACAAAGAAATATCTGGTCTTGTTAAAGTTAAGAAGCTAAGACATCCTACCAATTATCAGTACATCATAGCATCTTCCAAATCCTTCCCTTAATGAGCACACATTACGGTGTTTGGTTCCATCAGTGTCGAGATTGGCAAACTTCTTCAACAAATCTTTGTAAAGCTTTTGTTGATGGAGATCTTAAGTATGATCAATCTCTAGACCAAGAAAATGTTTAAATTGTCCAAGTTTTTTCATCGAAAAGTGAACTGAAAAATTCTTTTCAGTTTGGAGAATTTCTTCTTCATAATCTCTTGTAATAATTAAATCATCCACATATACTAACACAATAGCTAGCTTCTCTCCTTTAGCTTCAATGAACAAGCTAGAGTTTACATATGTCACTAAATAACCACTGTGAGTAAGAAATTCATCAATCTTACCACATAACATGCCTTTAGTGCTTTTTTTAACCCATGAAGTGCCTTTTAGAGCTTACACACATACTCAAGATGGTCTTGACTATGAAAGCCTATCGACTGATCCATATAGATCTCCCAATCTAGCTCCCCATGTAAAAATTCATTCTTATATCCATTTGCTACAAGTTCCAACTTTTACTAGCTGCAAGTTTTATTAGGACTCGTACAGTTGTAAGCTTTACAACTGAACTAAACGTTTCATCATAGTCTAGTCCATATTGTTAAAAGAACCCTCGAGTCACCAGGCGAGAATTATGCCTCTCTATTGATCCATTTGTGTGACGCTTTATCTTGTACACCCATTTGCAAAAAATAGGCTTCACACTTGACTTTAATATGAGCTCCCAAATTTGATTTCGCCCTAATATAGCAATTTCCTCTTCCATAACTTTAATCCACTTAGGATTTTGAGATGCTTCCTCTAATGTATTTGCTTCTTTTGCATCTATTTCTTTTATCATCACATCTAGCTTGGAATAGCCAACACAACTTAACAACATGTGCTATAAGTCTGTTGTCTTATTCCTTCTCATCTTCTCTACATATGCAACTTCTGCAGACGTCATATAGATAACTCAATTTTCGTCCCTTCATCATCAACTCTTCTATAATCTAAAAGTCTCGATGTACCTTCACATCTTGGAGATCAAACAGAATAAAATGGCCAGAAGATGCAAAGTGTACTACCGAGAGAAGATTCTTATTTGTATTTGGGACATGATAGACATTTTAGAGTAGTACCTTGGTATCACTACATTAGGGAGAGTATCGTATTCTCATGTGAGTTATCGGTAAATTTGATTTATTCATCGTCACCACCACCTAGCTTCCTTTGTACTTTGATAAGTTTTACAACTTCTCTTTATCATTGATCATATGGTTTGAACAGTTTGAATCAACAACCTCCCACAAATCCTAGCTTGCATGTAAGGCATCATATAAGTAGACCAAGAATTGTAGTTTTGGTTATAGAGCTTCTTGTCTCTGCCAACAACTTGAATATCGCCCATCTTAGCAATATAGATGCTCACCAATTTCCCACAAACCTTACTCTGATACCAGATGGAAGAACCCAAATGACTTACAAAATAGTCAATCTCATGAGAAAAGGCTGCAAAGCTTTTAATAGAAAATAAAAGCTTTAATGCTCTTAAATGAAACAGTGAAGTACCCAAGTATAAAAACTCACAAAAGACAAAAGCTTGGAAATAAATAAAATAAGCAAAGTGCTATTAATAGCTTACTCAAACAGAAGTCAAAAACCTTTGAAGGATGTGATTCATTTAGTGTGACTCTGACTCAATGTGTTTATATAACATAGATTATAATGATAAGTATCCCACGTTTCCTCCTTCACTGGCTAATATTAAGCAACAAATCCGCTAACTCATAATTCCTAAAGAGTAGGATCAACTAAGGACTAAATAATAAAAAGTGAGTGGACAATGACTCAGTAGTTTAAATAACAAATAAACAACAATATATTAATGATCCACAATACTTGGTCAAAAGGCAACCTACAAGCTGATGTTGATTTATTCAATACTAGTTTCCTTTTGTTTCTCTAATGAGCAAATCTAGTGTAAGACTAAAGTTGGATACCAATGTGATACTAACACTGGTTACATTTGTATTTCCAAAGCTTATTCCTTCATTTAAATTAGTATTATAGGCTTGAATTCAGTCTCTTAAAGTAGCAAAGTTTCACTTCTTTTATAAAGATCCACTATTAAGCTATTGGGAGTTTCATTGGACTTTGTTACTCTACTCCTTATTAATAGTTCTCTAATGTTTCTCAACAAATCTCTAGCAATTTTGGGTGCTTGATTTAAACTTTTTACAATTTGTTTAAGCCCTTTTTCATGTCTTTTTTGCTTAAAAGCTTTGAAGCTTAAGTAGATGCTTAATTCTCATCATTTCCTCTTTTCTGAAACAGATTTATCCTTAAATCAATATCTTCATTTATAAAATAAAAAAGAAGTAAATCATCAACATTAAAAGTTGTATGGACACTATACTCATATAGTAAAACGATCTTGTAAGCATTGCTACTCATTCTTTCTAAAACTTGAAAATGTCCATCTCTTTTTAGATACAACTTGGACTTATGCTTACTTGGAAACCTCTCTTTTCTCAAGTGTACATAAATTTAATCTTTAAGTTCAAATATCATTTGTTTACTCCCCTTATTAGCTTGCTTAATGTATTATTGGGGTCCTTTTTTCAATATTCAACTTTGCCTTTTCATATAGCTTTTTCACCATTTCTACTTTCTTTTTCCTATTTAATCCATCTCTTTGACCTAAAAAAATTAGACACAAGATCTAAAGGAGATAATGAATTAAATCTATAAATAATTTCAAAAGGAGAATAATTTGTAGCACTATGGACAATCTTATTATAAACAAATTCAATGAAAGCACCTCGAGTCTTATTAACCACCTTAATTTGGCCATTGATTTGTGGATGATAAATTGTAGAAAATAGCTTCTTAGATCCAAAGTTGTTCATAAAATTTTTCTAAAAGTAACTTAAGAATTTTATATTCCCATATTAAATAATGGTTTTTGGAACTTTATAAAGTCAACGTATCCAGTGCACAAGGCTCCATAATTTGTGGGAGTCTGGGGAGGGTCATTGATGTACATAGCCTTATCCTTGTATTTTTACAAAAAGGTTATTTCCGTGATTCAAATTTGTGACCTTTTAATCACAAAGGAACAACTTTTAGGAACTTCATGCTATATAATAATCTCTTTGAAAAACGATTTAGCAATATAGGATGCATTATTAGTTTTATGACATGTTGTGAAATGTTGCATTTTAGAAAACCTATGCATGACTATAAAAATTGAATCTTTACTCATTCTAGACCTAGGTAACCTAAAATAAAAGTTATCAAAAGGTCTACCCACCATTTTATAGGTATAGGCAAAGGAGGTGCATAATCCAATAGGTTGCAATCTAAATTTAGTTTACCTATATATAACACATATTTCACATATCCTTTCCACATCTCTCCTTATGTGTAGCCAAAAACAAAATGTTCATTCAAAATCTTAAGGATCTTTTTCATTCCAAAGTGATTCATTAAGCCACCCTCATGCAATTCTCTCACGAGTAACTCGTTTAAAAAATTATGAGGAGCACATAATTTATTTTCTCTAAACAAGTATCCTTTATACATATAAAACCATTTTAATGTAAATTTTCATATGATTTAAACCCGTTATCAAAATCTGGATGATCAACATTTAAATCTCTAATATGTTTAAAACTCATCAATTTAGTATGTAATGTACTCAACAAAGTATATCTTTTAGATATCACATTAACAACTACATTTTCTTTTCATTGTATATATTTCATAATATAAGGAAAAAGTTTCAATGAATTTCACCTACTTGGCATGTCTCTTCCTTAACTTACTTTGACCTCGAATATATTTCAATGATTTATGATACGTATGTATCACAAACTCTTTAGGTTAGAAGTAGTGTTGCCAAGTCTCTAATGCTCTCACCAACACATAATTATCCTTATCATAATTAGGTAGTTTAAGGCTACTCCACTAAATTTTGCACTAAATTATAATGTTAATGTCTTATCTTGCTTCAAAACTGCATTAATTCCTACACTTGAAGTATTACACTCAATATTTGGCAAAGTTAGGTAAAGCCAATAAAGGAGTCGAACTCAAACTTTTTTTTAAGTTAAAATTTTATTAAAATAAATGAAGAATAAAAAACAAGTTTAGGAAGCTTCTCTTGCATCACGGATAAGCTAAAATGAAGACCCCATAAAAACAACCAAATGACACCGTGATAATCACATAAACGGACTAAAGCTTAAATGACAACATAGAAAGCACAAAATAACAAAAGCTTTAACAATCCAGTGATTTTCCTTTAGAGGGTAAAGAAATCCCTCCTATCTAAAGGAGACTCCAAAAACTTTTATACTGGGGTAGATGTAGATCTGTCGAGTGTGTTCTTTGTCTCCTTACTAGCGATAACTACCAAGGTATGAAATTTCTATCTTGACATATGTTTCTTCTTCTTCTTCTTGATCAGTGGCCTTCCTATTTAGGGTTGAATCGTTGAGGGAATCCTTCTACCCGCGTTGGTGGAACTAGCTAGATGTGGAGTTTCAAACATGCAACTTTTCTTCTTCTTTACTGGTGATTGATGAGGAGGATCAATATACTGTAGTGTCATAGAGGTTCGGTCCTATAAGGTAAGTACTAATCCCAACTTTTAAATCCTGCACTTTTTTTTTCACTATCTCAATCAAAGATGTAACAATTGTACTTAAGTCCTTAAATCGATTATAGAAACTAGTCAACCCATAGAAATTCCTAAACTCACTTATAATTTTTGAAGTTAACCACTCTTGAATAACTATTACTTTCTCCTCATCTACTTCTACTTTCTTTTCACTCACCGTATAATTAAGAAATATAACCTTTAAAAAAATACCTTTTGAAATTAGCATATATTTTTTCCTTGGCTAATCACATGCAAAACCTTTTTTAAATATTCAATTTGCTCATCTAAGCTCCTACTATAGACAAGAATTTCATCAAAATATATAATAACAAACTTACCTAAAACCTCATGCAAAATATCATTCATTAGTCTCATAAAAATGTTATTAGCATTAGTTAAAACCAAAGATATTTTTGACCCTTCAATCCTCATACAAACTATATTTAGTTTTAAAGTCAGATTTTTAATCCATCACTTTCTCAGCATGGTTGTTTAAATCGTTGAGACGCGGTTGCACTGTGGGTATCCAAGGTATTGCTTGGGCCTTGGTGGTATGATCTTTGCTCTTGTCTACTGCACTGCTGGTATCTCTGGTGCGTGTTCAAAAATCCTTCCTTTTTTAATTTATGATGTTTGTTTTAGCTTCGTAAGTTCCTTTTTTCATGTACATTTTATCGTCTCTTCTTCCTTTCAAAGATGTCCGCAGTCCACAGCCACTTCCCATATCCGCTTGATCTTTCAGGATCGTCTGTGACTAAAGTACTTGCTTACGATATATCTGTTCGGTCCTTGTGCTCTGATTAAAGCATGTAACTCTTTGTTTCTTAACCCTTTTTTTTTTCTCATGTAGCTTGTAGATTTTTCATTGGCGTAATTTCGTTTTCTTGATAAACCATGTGTTTTTCAGTCTTTTCCTCCACTAACTCCATGTGGGTTTTGGATTCTAAATCGTGAAAGCTCTGTTTGATATTGGGTTTCTGTGATTTGTTCGTCGATTGTTCTATTAGTATGGTTTATTTCATCTTGAGTAAGAAGTGTCTGAACACCCACGTTTGTACTACTTCCATATGTTTTGATTTTACCTGTCCATCCTCTTCCTAAAACTTGGTGCTTTCCTTGGCTTTCTTTTGAGTCTTAGTTGGTTTGTGGATATGTTACCAATTTTTCTCTTCTGGTGTTTGATTCTTTTCTCAGATCTACTTCTTATATGAACTTATAAGAACTTGTTAGTGCTCTGTTCTTTCTTTACTCTTAATGTAGGCTATGTAGCCCCTTATTGCCTTCTTCAGATCAATTTGTTCCGTACAACGTTAAAGTAATTATGCTGAAGGTCTTACTTTGACCAAGACTTCCGCTATTTAATTAGAATTCCTTCTAATTATTAGTATTCATTGGGCTTTGCCTTCCGTCCCCTCCCGCTTCTCTTTGTCATTTCTCTTGACTCCATCTTCTTCTCACAACAGTCGAAGAATCATCAAAAATTTGTACTGGAAATCCCACCTTCTCCTTCTACCTTCGCTTCCCCTTTTCCCTAAAATCTCGCATCTTTCTCTCTCGTAGCTGACGCCTCCTGCCGCCGTCAACCCCTACAACAATTTGTTGACGTGCGCCACCTGAAGCTTTTGAATCTATTCGTATCTTTGCATGTAATTCTTTTAGGGTCCCTTGATTTGTTTGTGAATGATCTTGTGAAATTTGATTTATATTAGGCAATGTCATTTCTTGATTTACATGGTTTGATGTTTTGGTGCCCATTATTATGCTTTATGTTCATTTTTATTTCAAGGATATTAGGGCTAGAGATTAAATTGAATGATTGCTTACGTATTGATTTCTGATCTTATACGCTTTGAGTCCATATCCGGCAAATTGGTGCATTTTGATACTCTTGCTTGCGCCATATACATGTCTCTGCTGTTTAAGGTGACTACGGGAAACATCAATTTTCATCTTGAAAACTGACCTTGAAATTGGTCCCTGTTATTAAGCGATTCAATTAGTAACTTACTACAGCACAATGTAAAGGGGATAGGGGGGACGATGAAGATGAAGATCATAGCAACAAGAAGATGAAAACACAAAACTAAGAAGTGGAAACCCTTCTCAATTAAGGTCATGGGAAAGAGAAGAAGTGATTTTGCAGGCTTAGGGGTATGATTCTAAGATGGTTTAACTCATGCGACTTCGTTAAGAAATAATCTTTGTCAGATTGTACTACTTTATTGCCGAGCCATTGTGAGCTTGCATCTTCATTATACATCATGTCTTGGGTGTTGTTGATATGTGATGGGTCTTGTTGATATTGAACATCATAGCGCCGTGAGCTTCATTCTTCATGCACTCTTTTGGAGACACTCCTTTACTTCATGAGTTTTGTTTGGATTTATGGTCCATTGTTTGCAGCTGTATTAAAGTAAAGTTGCTTTGCAAATTCTAGTGGAATATTATTCTGCTGTCACTTCTTATAGGTAAAACTGGCAACCATATATGTGCTATTGAGATGCACTTGGAAGAAAATTAAGACGTTATAAAAGGATGTTAATCACTTTTGAAATAGTAAATTCTTTGTTAGGCATTTGTTGATAGTGTGGGAAATTACTTGTTTATGTTATCTTTTAGACTTACCAGATTTTTAACTGTTTCCTTGTGCAGATTTGAAGCTTGAGCAATAGAGATGCAAACCGGTGATTTCCCAGGTCCTGAAAAGAAGTTTCAAGTCCGGAAATTAGAGATATTAGACATAAATAAGGGTTTCATAGAGCTACTGCAACAACTAACCATTTGTGATTCTGTATCACACAAGGAATTTGAAAAAAGATTTCATGAGATTTCCTCTTATGGTGATGACCATCTTGTATGTGTGATTGAAGATGACAAGTCTGGGAAGATCATTGCAACAGGGAGTGTGTTCATCGAGAAAAAGTTCATTAGGAATTGCGGAAAAGTTGGGCATATTGAAGATGTTGTTGTTGATTCTAGCGCTCGGGGTTTGCAATTGGGAAAGAAAGTAATGGAATTCCTTGTGGCTCACGCTTGTTCAATGGGGTGTTATAAGGTGATTCTTGATTGCAGTGTGGAGAACAAAGCATTTTATGAGAAATGTGGTTTCAAACAAAAAGAAATTCAGATGGTGAAGTATTTCACTTGAGAATCCAGCTTGTCCTCGTAAACTAACTTAGCCGCTTGACCTGACCATTGATAAATGATAATCCTCAGGGAGAAAAATTTTCTCTCACTTTGAATCTTTTCATGCATTATTTGAACAATGAGTTGAGTGAAGAATGAAGATTGACATATCATTACGTGTTTATGCCTTTTGTTTTGCATCTGTTGCTTCGAATTTGTTGGTATTCTCGTCCATAAAGTGGCGTGTTGCTCCTCGTGTTCAAGCACCTTAATGGGATCCTAACCTACTTTTTTACTGATTATGTTCTTTGTCCCTTGCACTTACTATTCTTTATTTCTGTACGATCATTAATATAGTAGAATGGTTTAAGACATTCAGGTTTTACAAACATCTGATAGTTGCAACTATAACAGGACCAGTCATATTTCGACTTATTTCACTGTCTTGTTGTTCGAATTTATTGATAGTTGCAGTAACTGAAGTTAAAATATAAGGTTTGACAGCAATAAGATGAGTTGCTTCTATTACGATTGGACATGTTAATGTTATAATTATTGCATCTGTCTCTTTGTAATAATTTCACTCCTGAACAAAGGTTTTCGATATTATTGGAACAGTCCAAATCTAGAGAGAAAGTTTATTGGATTTAGTACTAGATTTAGTTCCAGTACGCTATTGTACGGTACCAATCAATTTTAAGTATCATTTTAGATAATTTTTTAAATTTATAAAATAGTCCTGAAATTTTTAAAAAATGACAAAATGGTTCATTTAATATATTGTACTGTATACTTTATAAATTTATATTAACTATTAGTTTCATCTCTTTCTCTGTTTTAGATAAAGAAGGTTACGGTTTTGTATTTAGAAATTTAGTTGTAAAGTTATCTTTCAATGCAAAACATATTGGTATAGAATGTCTTGCCTTTGATGAGATTTATGCTATTTTATATATTGTCGAACAGGTTACCAAGAAGAGACCCTTTTTAAAGGAAAAATCATACATATTGTGACATAAAAGATTGGACCACATTTTCAGAGAAAGGGTTGAGAGATTGATAAAAGGATAATATTATCCTACCTTTGGATTATGATAATATGGAAACATTTGTTGATTGTTGTAAGAGTAAGTTAACCAAAATATAGAAAAAAAAAGGTTAACTCATGCTTTTGATCTATTATAACTCATACATATGAACATACGTGGATATTCATATACAACTACTTTGTGTAATTAAAGATATTTTTTGACATTTATTGATGACTATTCCTGTTATTTATATGTTTTCTTGCTTAAGGAAAAGTCTGAAATTCTTGATAAATTCAAGATCTTTAGGACTAAAGTTGAGAACAAATTGAAAAAGTCAATCAAAATCATCAAATTTGACCGTGAAGGTGATTATTATGGCAAATATAGAGTTTCAAGATAAGGAAAAGATCTCTTTGCCAAATATTTAGAATCATGTGAAATAGTGGCTCGGTTCACAATATCAGGTAATCTTGAGCAAAATAGTGTGGCCGAAAGGTGAAATCGCACCTTAAAAAACATTACGAGTTCAATGTAGAGTAAAACTAATTTACCTAACTATCTTTAGGGTGAAGTCATAAAGATTGCCTTGTACATATTTATCTAAGCCCCAAGTAAATCAATTTCAAAGACTTCTTTTGACATTAGGAAGGGGTGGAAGCCTAGCCTCACTCATCTTCGTGTATGAGACTGGCCTGGTAAGGTACGTTTGTATAATCCTTATAAAGATAAGTTGCATTCTTGTTCCATTTGTTGTTACTTATTGGGTATTAGACTACTATAAAGAATACACATTTTACTGTAGAGATGGAGGATTTGGAATAGTAGAATCGCAAACAGCTAAGTTTTGGAGTATAATGTCTATGACGAGAGTGGTCATTCTCATCCTTTAGATAATAGAAGGGTTATTTCATACGCATCACTCATATAGCCAGAACTAGTGCATCCATATCTCAGTATCATACCAGTTCAGGACTATGAACCTATACCTATACAAATTGAGGTTTTTAAGGTATATGAACATACTAAACCGGTTCAATTAAGGAGATCTAATAGAGTGAGAAGACCTAATATATCGCCCAATTACATAATTTATTTGGGCGGACAAGGCTATAATATTGGACATATAATGGATCCTATTACTTTTATAGAGGCTATTTTTGGACCTTATGCGAATTTATGATGGGATGCAACGAGGGACGAGATGCATTTTATTAAACATAATGAGGTATGGAAGCTTGTGGATTTGCCTTATAACTGTAAACATATCATCTACAAATGAATTTATAAGACCAAAAAGGACTCTCAGGGTCAAGTTAAGCAGTTTAAAGCCCCATTGACTATTAGAGGGTTAGCTTAGAGATAAGGGATTAACTTTAATGTTTCCTTTTTTCTTATATCCTCTAAGAATGCATTTAAAGTGATTATGACAATAGTAGCTTATTATAACATATAGCTAAATTGTATGGATGTCAAAACCGTTTTTCTGAATGAAGACCTTCATGAAGAGGTCTATATGAATAACTTGAAGGATTTTAGGATAAGGTAAAGTTGACATGATTTGTAAATTGAGAAAATCCATATATGGTTTGGAACAAACTTTTAGACAGTGGTACTTAAAGTTTGATGTGGTTGTTACTTCATTTGACTTCATGAAAAATAAAGTTGAAACATGCTTGTATTATAAGGTAAGGGGAAGTAAGGTTATTTTTCTACTTTGTATGTAGCTAATATCATGCTCGTATCAAATGACTTGAGCATACTGCATGAGATTAAGCAACTTTTGACCAAGCATTTTGAAATAAATGACCTTAGTGAAGCATCTTTTATCCTTGGTATTTAGATTTATGGCTATAGATCTTAAAACTTGTTGGATCACTCACAAAGTGCATACATTGAGCAAGTATTGTTAAGGTTTAATATGGTTAATTGTAAACCTATTGTAACACCTATTTCTCATGGTGAGAGATTATCTTTAGCATAATGTTCAAAGAATGATACATAGGAAGAGATTATGAAGAACATTCCTTGTTCTAGTGCAATTGACAGTTTGATGTATGCCCAAGTGTATACTAGATTGAACATTGCATTCATTGTTAAGCTACTAGCTAGATATCTGGCTAACTGAGGAATAGACCACTGAAACATAGTCAAAGGAGTTTTGAAATATTTCAATGGAACTAAAGATTATATATTAACATTTCGGAAATTTCACATTCTAGACCTCATTGGTTTTATATATTCGGATTTTGTTATGTGTCCAAATGACAGAAAGTCCACATTAGAGTCTATTTTCATATTGGCAAATGGTGTTGTTTTGTGGAATAGTATCAAGCAAACATTGGTAATTTCTTCAACTATGCATGTAAAGTTTGTAGCACGCTATGGGGTTGCTTCACAGGTGATTTGACTCAAGAACTTGATTTTTGTAACAATAAAATTATCACAATGTCTAAGCAATTGGAGGCCAAGTATTTGACTATAAAGGAATTAGTGCGGAAAGGTAGCATTATAGTTGAGAATATAGAGACTAAGCATATGTTGGTTGATCCACTAACTAAAGTACACCTAATTAATTTTGGAAGACATATACATAGTTTGAGCTTGTTGAAGTCCTTAGACACTTTTAATTAGGGATCATTGTATTTAACTCCTAATAAATTTGTTTTAATTTTCATGTATTATATATATATATATATGGATGATCGACATTTTTATGCTTAGTCATTCAATTTGTGGTACAATGTCATAGTACAGGTGAAAGTCTTAAAATTTGTGTCGATTTTAAGCATTTAATGGTCATTAGGCATGTACACTAATTGACCTAAGCCTATGTGTTTAGGACATATACAGATACATATATAAATCCATGAATTTGATAAGATAAAATGTGATATAAGTGTTTAATCTTATAAAGGTTTTCTCTAATGTGATTAGCATTAAATGAGAAAACAAATTTCTCTAATACAATTTAGTATCAAGTTTAAAGAAATTGAGGTCGACAAATAGAATAATGATACATTTGAGATTATACATGTATTACTGTAGTTTGCCACACTCAATTTACCTATTCATATCAGTAAGGTATTAGATTTGCATGATTGTATTGGATTTATGTTGCATGATGCATTTGATACTTTTTGGTATTGAAAGTCTTAGGAGATCTGATGATAAACTTTCGTTATCCTTAGATCAAATGTTTTATTTTGGTCGACCATTAAATTTGATTTTCTTAGCCACTTTTACTATTTTCATTTTCAACATAACTGTTGCAATTAATATTTTATCTAAGGGAGGAAAACGTTGGAATTCATATTGGACAACTATTAATTACAAATTTTTATAAATTAAGGCTAAGGAAAATTAAATTTGATCCAAATTAAAGAAATAAAGAGGCTCAATAAAAAATATGGTTAAATAGGCTTAAGTCAAGTGAGAAAAATGAACCTTTATTAATATGGGCATATCTGATTATTAGGCTTGTGATGAGATCTAACGATGTTTCTATAAATAACTGCTAAGGTCTCTCGTAATCTGTTGACAGAAGTTTGTAAACAAAACATGTACTTTTCCACAGTATGTCTGTTTATACAAGTTCATCATAGATCTTAGGCTTAAAGCTTCGTGCTATTTCTAACATACTTAGCTCGACTAAGGCTAAGTATTGTCGTTTCAAATCTAGCAACAACAGGTTATAGAAGTTGCAACTATGGGGTGCAAAAATTATTGAATAACATTAATCATTATGATAGATTCAGATCCAAAGGGTTTGTTATCTTCTCATGCTTAGAGGTTACTTTGGACTTGGATTTGTCACAATCGCCCTTGTGCCTTTAAAAGATTTCTTGTTCTTACTCGACTTGATAGACTTGATATACCATCCTGACTATCTCCTTCTTGTCTCAGTTGATGCATAAACCTAAATAATTCAACAGTTGATTCTACTTACGAGAAAAGTTGGATGTCAAACACCATATAAATGAGGATGAAGCTAACCTAACATGAAACTTGACTCCCTCGGCAACTTGACGCAAGTGAAAATCTCAAGCCGCATTTATTATGGTAAATATTCACCTTACCAGGTCTGCAGAAACATATGGTTTCCTAATCCTTACAGTTAGGCTAAACTACTATTAACCTTTCATACGACATCATACCTTGGCCAAAGACCAAATGTTTGAGCTGCATGAATATTCATCTTTCACATGCCAACAGACCGTCAACAATGACCAGAAATTGAGCAACTTTTTTTTTTTTCCAATAAAGTTGGCATTCCAAATTAGCGTCTGGAGATAAGATAAACTCGTGTGATCTCGACTAAAGTCTAAATTTACAATTTCAATCCTAAAGCAGTTCTTCCATATAATGACAGCTCTTCGTTAAAAAACAGGTGTTTCAACGTTCTTCTGAAGACAAATCTGCCATACAGGATGATAAGCTTATGAGAATTCTTTTGAGAGGGTCCTGATGAATTTATGGAGTACGGGGAGAATGGCAGTGATAGAATTGAGAAGATGAAACAAAAGGATGTTTTTAATACAATGTATAGTGAAGTTGATCTTTACCAACCACGAGAAGGCCACTCCCAGCAGTTGTTGCCGCGGTGGTATTGGTTAAAGAACTGAATGGGGTTGAAGGGATGAAGAGAAGCCTGATCTATTCTTATTGCCATCCCTATTCTTGAGGTTGGTGGTGGAAAATACTTGAGGGAGAGTGTGGTAAATAGTATGAGAAAAAAGGCATAGAGGGTTGGAGCTTCATGGAGTTGTGGAGGGATGATACATCAGAATTAAGTATGAACATTCATATGTTTTTGGTCTTCATTCTGAATCATTTAGGAGCATGTATTGAGAAGATCATATGAAGGCATTTTTGGGTCAATAGTGGATAGTTTGTTTACACTTGTACAAGAATAGAAATCATAGTATCATCAACATTTTTAATGCAAATGCAGGAAAATTTATAGCACAGTTTTTCCACAACATACAAAAACTTTATGAAATTGTTGATTCTGTGGCAACTCATCAATTATAATATCAATAGTTTTAATTTGCAGATTCTCTCCCCAGCAACTTACAACAGGAACATAAGCCATGTTCCATAAATCATGACACTTCAATTCAAAATAAACCATGGTTTTTTTCAGATTTACTTTTTTTCAATTACCAAGAAGTTCATGCAACATCCAAGTTAAAAAACAAAAAAGAAGAAAAAGCAGACAATTGAAAAGAAGAAAGAGCATGACATTTAACAATTTACTATTTATATTCAAGATGGTGTGGTTTGAGTAAGATTCTTTAATTCTTTCAACAATCGGTTGACAGAAGCTTTTACTTGATGTGGCACTGACAAATTTGGATGCACCTCCTCTATCCCGTACAAAATGATGACCTTCATTACAGCAGCCAAATTCAAAGTATTGATATCACCTTTCCACACGCTCTGATTCACAAACTTGCATGACTTACGTAAGTTACACTTACTGCATACCTGAGAGAAGTAAAATGCAATCACATTTATTAGTATGTAGCCTTCTAAATTAACACAGAAAAGATAAGCAGATTAGCTTACTTACAGTATCCTCTTTGATCCCAAAATAAAGGCGCAATCTTTTTGCAGAAAAGATATTCTTCCTCAAGAGAGATGGGCAACCAAAGAGAGCCACCTTTTTTAAGTGACTACCGGATAACCATCTGCATTTCATGGATTTCCAACAATAAATTGAACAGAAACAAATTGAGAAATTGAGAGAGAGGATTCTTCCTCCTCTTTTGGATTGGACTGCAAAAGGAAGGGGGGAACCAACAAAGCTGTCGGATGCTTCAATAATTATGGGTCGACAAATATTTATTTGTCTTAGAATTTCTTTACTGAGAATTCTAGAGGTTGGTCATGCATGGAATTGGAGGCTTTATTGGGAATTCAAAAGGTTTGTCATACATAAGAAAATATTTTCAAACATTGGAAATCTTCAACATTTATTAAGGAAACTTGAAAGACTTTACAAACCCTCGATAAATAGACGAGAAGAGATATGTTTCATCAATTCATTCCAGCCAAGAGAGAAATCTACATTAAGTGACGAAATTTGAGAAGTTGTCCATATCTCTCAAGTTTGAGTGTGTGTACTTCACAAAATTGTATGAGTTTCTCATTGTAATTCTACTTTAATATAATAGAAGTCCCCATATTTTCTTTTAACTATTTTAGTTCCTTATACTTCGTTTTATCTCTCTCGTTTACTTAATTTATTTAATGCCTAATGGTATGGAAATGCAGTTATTTCCTCTGCATTGACCCTATTTATGATACTATCGGAGTGAAACAAGGGATCTAAAGAATGATAGAGGCTTTATGGAAGTGTGTGACTTGGACTATTGATTTGGCCGTGAAGATATATATCTGCCACATAGGAATTCACAATCAAATGTATATTTGTTCCAACCTCTGCATAAGTCCCATACACAGGATAGGCTAGTTTGCTTAAGATCCCATTATTTTTCCCTTCATTTTGAGGAGTTTTGCACGAAAAAATTTTGGTATTCTCCTTTTACTCTCTTGATTACCTTCATACTATTTTCACTTTATTAAGTTTTTGGAACCATTTCCAAGTTGGAAAGCTGAAGTGTAAGACAGTATGCAGAGACCCAGCATTGCATTTTCTGCCTTAAAATGACTCATAGCCAACATATCCAAAACTCATGCAACTCAAAACAACTAACGTACCAAAGTTTCCTGAATCCTAGGAACTTGCAACTTCTATTCATGCCGGATGCAAGTGTGAATTTTGAACCATAGTGCATCAACTGCCTATACCTTAGGAAAAAGGTGCTTAGATACCAAAATTCAATTCTGATTAAGCAAGCATTGCAATAAATGCGCAGTACGAGAAAGCTCATGCTAACGTAAACACCTACAGAACAAAGAAGCCAACGAAATAGGCACAAGTATGTTGTATAAAGAAAGAAAGAAAAGAGACGTACTTTGCAATTTCTTGATGGTCCTTGCCAAACTCCACTGCAGCAAACTTGATGAAGTTTCTACCATAACCATTACCAAAGCAACGAAAATCCAACTCATCCCTTTTCAAGAAATTAGCCTTACGGAAGTACCCTTCTTTATACAAATGAGACACAAACGCTTCCATTTCCGGTGACCACCCCTTAGACACCTCGACTTCCTCATTCTCTTTCTCGTTTCTCTTCATTTCCCCTGCCACGACATTCTTACCCGTGAACATGGTTAAGAGACTCGTAGGAAATGGAGTCGTTTTAGATGGGACATCCTCTTTACCGGTCCGTGATTGTGCTTCTCTTAAACCCTTCACTTCCTTCTCCGATTCCCACAATTTCCTTTTTAACTCATTGCTCTCATTTTGGGTCTCTGTTTCAGAATTTTCTGCTTCTTGTAATACAAGAGAAAGGGGCTTGTTGGTCTTGTAGTTTTGGATATAGGCTTGGAGTCGGGTTGAAGGAGAAGAGGATAACGTTCTGCAAAAGTTGTGAAGGAAGGGCTTGCAAGGAGTACATAGAGGTTCTGAGTGTTTGAGGAGAAGTGCAACTAGGGACATTGAGGGTTTTGGGAAGGTTTAGAGCAAAAGAGGGATGGAATAGAGCACGCGTTCCCTTGTAAGGTTCTGCCACAAACGTTTGGGAAATTTAATATTTGTAGACACCCGTTTATTTTCCCAACTGAATCATATGATTAAAATTTGGGAATATATAAAACGACATTTTACACACAAAAAATCTGAAATAATAAATATTTTTAAATCATAAATCAAGTAAAAATATTAAAATTAATTTCATTTTAAAAGTGAGATTTTCACTTAATAATAAATAATTAATTTAGGCTATATGACTTAATGAATGACATGTTTAGTGATACTAATGAGTTAGATTGGATCCAAGGACCTCAAAAAAGTGTGACATAAAGTTCAAAGAGGTTTATATAAAAAATTTAGGGTTAATTATAAAAAACTCAAACTTTATTCAATTTTACAATTATTTCAAAATTTTAAAAATTGGTAATTAAATACTTAAATTTTCAATTTTTTTTCAAATTTAGCCTTACGTTAGTATTTTCGCCAAGGTTGTTGACGTGATAAGACTACAGCTATATATATTTGACATATCAAACTTAATTAAATAAATTACGTAAAATTAAGCGAATTAAAAGAAAAGGTCAAAACTCTAAATTAATTTGGTATTTCATATTTTTACCAGTACAACATTCTCTATCGAAGCACACATTTTCCTCTTTGTTGCATGCCTTATATTTGCAGTCGCTCCTCCGCTTCACAGATTGTGTTATACTTTTCTTCATTGTTGCACCAATCTTCTTTGTTACATACCACCAATCATTGCTCCTCTTTGCATTACAAAATTTGTCACATTATAATAATTGAGATTTTGAAGGATAGAGAGTTGATAAAAAGAGGCATGTCTTGTTTATATTTTTGTCATTTTTCCTAATTTTTTGTGCCCTTTTTCATTCTCTTTGTATGTTTTTCAATTCGTTACTGGAAAACTACGAAGTGCTTCATATGTATTCGACTTATGAATTATGCTTGGAACATAATGCTTTTAGATAGTTACTGATTTATCTGTAAGCATATGCTTAGGTTATTTGGTTTAGCGCTTAAATTTTGCAAAAATTTAAAATGTTGTTATGAAAATTGTCCTTAATATTCTACCGTGCTACAAAATTAGGATTGAGAGGATAATATTCTATCATGCTCAACTTTTAACCTTTCTTTATTGTGTCTATGTTTGCACAACCTAAACCAGTAGCTACCGTAAGTGTTTCACAACAAAAGCCAAGTTATTTGTCCCTTCCCTGCCAATATGTTCACTTGATTTCCTTGAGATAATATATCACCTGATAGCAATGAGAAATATATGTGATGTATATACATGCAGAAGGTAGTTAACGTCAAGTATAAACATTTGTTTTAACATAAACACTATTTTGAAACTTTTGGTAACTTTGCTTTTGAGTATAAATTAATATTTATCTAAGGCATGAATCCCCTTTAATAGGCCTAGTCATTTTTATCAAATTATATATCTTACCATTTATATTAAAATTAGGTATCTTTTTTATTCTTCTCTTCAGTGTTTCTAATTGTCCCAAATTGAGATTGCTTAATTTTTTCTTCTTAGAATATGTATCATTTTTTAAATATTCATTTACAACTCTAATTTTGTCTAAACATTTTCCACTAGGCAAGAATCCCCCTTGATGGAAATAATCATTTCAATTCTTCACTCTTTGTCATCTTCTATTTGTTCCTTATTGTGTCTTTGTAATTAACCCAATATTATTGTAATAACTTGAATATAATTTACTTAATTGTGTTTTTATAATTAACCCTACATTATTGTAGTGACTTGAACATACTTTACTTAGTTGAGCGGAAAATATTTTACAATGCTTAAGTTCTAACCTTTCTTCGTTGTGTTTGTGTTTGTGTTTGCACAATGTAAACCATTAGCTGCAGTAAGTATTTCACAACAGAAGGCAAGTTGCTTGTCCCTTTTCTACCAATAATTGTAACTTTGTATCTTTTTTAAAATTTAATTCTTAATTCTTCTTTGGGTTGAATTTAGTTCTCAATTAATCTTCAAAACTAAATATATCATGAACTAAAATATCAGTCATATATTGATGTTTACTAGATTTGCTTGAGATAACATGTCACCTTATAGCAATAAAAAGTATATGTCAAGTTTATACATGTCATAAGGTGATTAATGTTAAGTATAAACATTTGTGTTAGGATATATTACATATATCTTTTATTTAATTTTGGCATTATTTATTAATTGGACATATAAGATATTAGTTGGATATTGACTTGGATTCAAAAGGTATTTGGATAA
>JANZXP010000194.1:3703799-3716236 GCA_027576715.1 Erythroxylum flavicans
AGACGTAGGCAAGGAGTGCCGAACTGCGTTACCAAATCTTGGTGTTTCTTTTATTTTGGTTCAGCTTGTTTTTATTTGTTTGTGCCAAAAGACGTTTGCGAATTAATTAACCCCCTTCGATTTTTCAATTTGTTTTAACATAAATAACATAATTGTCCCAAATTGAGATTGCTTGGTTTTTCCTTCTCTTTTTCCTTTTAGAATATGTATCGTTTTCAAAATATTCAGTTATAACTCTAATTTAGTATAAACATTTTCCACTAGGCAAGAATTCCTTTTAATGGAAATAATCATTTAAATTCTTCACTCTTTGTCATCTTCTTTTTTTTCCTTATTGTGTTTTTGTAGTTTATCTTATATTATTGTAGTGACATGAATATACTTTACTCAATTTTGGTTTTATCCCTACTTTACTCAGTCACGCATTCCCTTATCTCATCTTATTTAGTATAAACTTTTGTACATATTTCCATTTATAACCATTTTCTTATATATTATGTTACATGTCATTATTAAAAATGTCTAATATTTTGCAGAAGTTGGTAAATTTTGAATTTTATTATGGTGGGGTGTTGGAAAGACACGATAATAAATATGTTAGGGGTAAGATTAAAAGGAAAAAGGGTATGAATATTGATGAACTTAGCATGCTAGTCCTAAAAGAATTTCCTGAAGATAAATGACATAGAGTAATATCTATGTTTTACTAATTTTCTCATGAGCCGATGAGAAGCTTGAAGGAATTAAGCTCACACCATGATAAGAACATGTTGGCTATGTTCCAACAAATGGAAGATTTGAATTATCACGATGTTAAAATCTACTACGAACATAGTTATGAGCATTCTGTAATAGATAATGAAAAATATGAATTTAATATTGGCAATGAATTTGATAATAATGATGAGGGGTTATTCTAAGTTTAAGTGGATCAAGATGACGACTTTATTGCTATGTAGATCTGTGAATTTGGAGATAATTTAGATGATGATAAGTTATTTACAACTAATGATGAAGAATATATTACTAAGAGAACAAATAAGAAAAGATGTGATAAGATTATACATAGTGGGTTTTAATGTGACAATATTATTAATGGCGTTAGAAGTATTGGAAAGGGTTGCAATGAAGCAGGTGATTATTTCAAAAATATATAAATATAAAAAGGAAGTTCACGTGGTGTAAATAGTGAATATGATGATAGTGATGCTAAAGCTCAATTACCAGTTTGAGTGATGATGAAGTATTTATTCTAAAAAATACGTTGTCTTTAATCCAAAAACATATATGAAAGATTTTAAGTTTGAAATTGAAAGTTTAAAGATGAGATGCAGTTAAGGGAAGCAATAAGAAACTGTGCAGATACAAATGGATATAATGTTTTAATGGCAAGATCCAGTGTGAGAATAGAGGCAGTTTGTGAGCCACAATGTCCTTTTCAGGCATATACTAGCTGGATTGGAAATGAAAACATTTGTTGTGAAGATAGTAGAAAACAAGCATAATTGTAGGAAAGTGCAAATAAACAAGAAAGTTAGTAGGGAATAGACAACAAATGAATTCTTACACAAGTTTAAAAGGAACTCAAATTGGCTAATTACTGAAATCATGGATGATCTCCAAAGACAATATGCATTACAAGTAACTAAATCTCAATGTTATAGGGCTAAGCGCGAAGCTATTACCATACTATGAGAATTTGTGGAAGGTCATTATGTCAAGTTATGGTCTTATGAACAAGAGTTACGACGAGTTGATAGAGATGGTAATATATTATTCAAATTGAACTTGATTTTTATGTGGGATTTAGTGATTTAAAGTATGGTTTTCTTAATGGATACAAAAATAATTGGGTTAGATAGATATTTTTTGAAGACATTTGTTAGAGGTGTTTTATTAGCTACCATAGGTCGTGACAAAACAATCAGATGTTTCCTATATCTTGAGCTGGGATTAAGGGAGAAAATTACCAATCTTACATTGGTTTTTAAGCATTCTTACAAAAGATCTAGACATAAATGGGAATGCTTAGACTTTTGATGGCGATCAATAGAAGGTAAACTTTAAATATTCTTACATGTGATATTTATTTCTTAATTTAATTTATGTTACTTTTTTTATTACAAGGTTAAGTGGATAAATTAAAGAACCTGTTTCCAAAAGTTAAGCATAGAAAATGTACCTGACATGTCTATGCAAATTGGTCAAGTGTTCATAAAGGCCACGCATATAAGAGTTTATTTTAGCAAACGGTGAGTTACATAATGGAAGTCGAATTTGATGAGGTAATGGAACAGTTGAAGAGTATTTCACTAAAAGATTATGATGATTTCAAGATTAGAAAACTGAAGACTTTTATGAACCAAATTTTCAGCACAAGATGGAATTGTGAAGTAGTTAAATGTCTCTCATGAACTACTTCACATTTCGATCTTATGATGACAAATGCCTTTACAAAAGTATTCGGTTTTTAAATTTTGAAATCATCATAAGCCTTCAGTGAAATACTTTTTAACTTCTCCATTATCTCATCAAATTCAACTTCCATTTTACAACTTACCACTTGCCAAAATAAACTCCAATATGTTTAGCCTTTATAAACACTTGACCAATTTGCATAAACATGTCAGACACATGTTCTATGCTCAGCTTCTATAAACAGATTCTTTAATGTATCCATTAAATTATGTAGCAAAAAAGTAAGTTAAATGCCCAATTTTGGGTCAAACATTTTCATATTTGATTAATTTAGGGCCAAACATTTTAACCTGCTAAATTAGAGTTCAAATGTTATCGATTCTGCTCAATATTAGGCTATTTTGGATAAAAATCTGGCAGTGTCATACACACGTTGTTAAGTTTAAAAAAAATTATTTCAATTTTTACTCAGAATCCTAAATTTACTTGTAATTCCTAAATATTCACCCTTTCTCTTTCTGGATCAAACTCCCCAACCTCAAACTCATCTCTCATCTTCCCATCACTATCAATTATCCTAAACATTTGAGACGTTGTACAAGGAGATCCTCCCGGTGAAATGAGTTGAGTGACATTAAAGTCCATAATGAAATTAGATGAAGTATCGATAAACTGGTGAGGGGTAGAGAAGAAGACGAGCTGTGGGTAAACACTATTTGACCAATGCTTATTGAAGTAAAAGAAGGTAAAAGAGATTAGAGAGAAAGTTGTGATCTTTAAGAGCAGAGGGCTTTTAAAGAGATCCATGTGATGTAAGAAGCAATACACTAGTTACAATTGTAGTTTAAAAGTTATTTGATTGTTTCTTATATTGGATATTACTGGCAGTACTAGTGATTGTATGATTAGATTAAACTTAGGGTTGGTTCATTGTTTTTTATTTCTCAATTGAACCCAAAACGGTGGGTTTAATTTCAACGTTTTGGCACTGGTACAAAATCCTTAATTATCAAATTTACTTAAATATTTTATTTTCTAAAAACATGTGTAAAATAAAAAGGTTAAATAAATCAAACACTAATTCAGACTTAACAACACGTATATGACACTGTCAAATTTCCATCCAAAATAGCCTAACATTGAGCAGAATCAATAACATTTGAACTTTAGTTAAGCAAGTTAAAATGTTTGGCCTTAAATTGATCAAATCCGAAAATGTTTGGCCCAAATTTGGGCATTTAGCCAAAAAAAGCAACATAAATTGAAAAACATAAATCAAATTAAGAAATGAACATCACATGTATAGATATTTAAAGTTTACTTTTTGCTGATCGCTAACAAAAGTCTATGCATTCCCACTTATTTTTAGATCTTCTACAAGAATGCTTAAAATTCAATGTCACGATTGATAATTTTCTCCCTCAACCACAACCCAAGATAGTGGAAACATCTTATCGTTTTCGTCACAACCTACTATAGCTGATAAAGCACCTCCAAAGAATATCTTCAAAAAATATACATTTAACACAATTATTTTCTTGTAAAAATTGAGAAAATCATACTTCAAAGCACTAAATCTCAAATAAAACCTTTTGAACATTGGTTTTTCAAATTGTTCATCAAGTTTTGAATAATATATTGTCTGTCTTTGTTAGCTCATCATAACTTATGTCCATAATACTATAACTTGACATAATGACCTTCCATAGATCCTCGTAGCATGGTAATAGCTTACCACTCAGCCCTATAACATTAACATTTAATTATCTGAAGTGCATATTTTCTTTGGACATCATCCATTATTTTAATAATAGGTCAATTCGAGTGCCTCTTAAACTTGTGTAAGAATTCATTTGATATCCATTTCCTGCTAGCTTGCGTGTTCCTTTGCACTTTCCTGTAATTATGCTTGTTTTTTACCATCTTTATAGCAAATATTTTCTTATTTCCAATTTAGCTAGCATATACTTAAAAAGGACATTGTGGCTCATAAATTACCTCCATTCTCACACAGGATCTCTCCATTGAAACATCACATATATTTATAATTGTATAATTTCTTATTGCTTCCTTTAACTGCATCTCATCCTTAAATTTCATCCCAATTTCAAACTTAAGATCTTTCATATCAACTTTTGGATAAAGACAATGTATTTCTTCTTTGGAATAAATGCTTCATCATCACTACAAACTTGTGATTGAAATTCAACGTCACTATCCTCATGTCCACTATTTGCACCATGTGAACTTCTTTCTTGTCTTTGTGTATCTTTAAAATAATCACCTTCTTCGTTGCAATCCTTTCCACTACCTCCAACCTCATCGACAACATTGTCACATTCAAACTCATTATATACAATCTTGACACATCTCTTCCCATTGTTCTTGCAGCAACATATTTTTCACATTAGCTGCAAATAACATGTCATCAACTAAATCATGTTTAAATTTACTAACCTACATAATAGTGAAATCATCATATTACTCCACTTGAACTTGGGACAATACCTTTTCATTATCGTCAAATTCATTGTGAATATTAGAGTCAGATTCTTCACCATCTATTGCAAGATGCTCATAACTATGTTCGTAGTAGATTTTAACATAGTGATAATTCAAATCTTCCATTTACTGGAGTATAACAATATGTCCTTATCATGGCGTAAGCTTAACTCCTTTAAGCTTCTCATCAACTCATTAGAAAATTTGTAAAACATAGATATTACTTTATGTCTTTTATCTTCAAAAACTCCCTTTAGGACTAGCATGCTAAGTTAATGAACAACCATATCTTTCTGCCTTTTAATCTTGCCCTTAACATATTTGTTATCGTGTCTTTCCAATATCCTATCATAATGAAATTCAAAATTTACCAACATCTGTAAAATATTGGACAATTTTAACAATGATATGCAAATTAATACATAAGAAGATGATTATAAATGAAAATATGTATAAAAGTTTTGACTAAATAAGATGAGATTAGAGAAAGTGTGACTAAGTAAAGTATATGTTATAGGGCTAATTATCACAATTGAGTAAAATAAATGCAAGTTATCGCAATAATATAGGGTCAATTATAAAAACACAATAAGGAAGAAAAATAAAAGACGTCAAAGGGTGAAGAATTGAAATGATTACTTCCATCATAGGGGATTCTAGCCTAGTGGAAAATGTTTATACTGAATTAAAGTTACAAATGAATATTTAGAAAATGATACATATTACACGAGAAAAAAGAGAAGAAAAAACAAATCAATCTCAATTTAGGACAATTATAGTTTTTATGTTAAAACAAATATTTATACTTGACATTAACTACCTTCTAACATATACTTGACATATGCTTTTCATTGTTATAAGGTGGCATGTTATTTCAAACAAATCAAGTGAACATAGATATATGGTTGACAACTTAATTTATGATATATTTAGTTTTGAAGATGAATTGAGAATTAAATTCAACCTAAAGAAGAATTGAGAATTAAATTCAAGAAAATATACACAGTTACAATTACCTGTAGGGAAAGGACAAACAACTCACCTTCTGTTGTGAAACGCTTACTGTAGTTACAGGCCTAATTGGTATAAATACAAACATGATGAAGAAAATTCAGAACTTAAGCATGGTAGAATACTATCCTCTCAACTAAGTAAAGTATGTTCAAATCATTACAATAATATAGGGTTAATTACAAAAACACAAGTGAGTATTATATATTCAAGTCACTACAATAATATTAGGTTAATTACAAAAACACAATAAGGAACAAAAATAGAAGATGACAAAAAATAAAGAATTGAAATGATTATTTCCATTAAAGATGATTCTTACCTAATGGAAAAAATTTATGCTGAATTAAAGTTACAAACAAATATTTTAAAAATGATACATATTTCAAGATGAAAAGGAGAAAATCATGAAGCAATCTCAATTTGGGACAATTAGAAACACTGAAGAGAAGAATAAAAAAGATACCTAATTCTAATATAAATCATAAGGGATATATGTAAAACCTTAAACCTTTTTATGTGATTGAATACAAATTGTTATGTCTGATGAATAATATTTTTCCACTTGAATAGTGACTTTGGGGACCAAATTTCGAAAAAGAATTAAAAATGTCTAAAATAGGTATGAGAGTCTAATGATACTGAAACGAATCGAAAATAATTTCGATCGGATGGATTTTAGGAAATTTGAAAGTTTAGGCTTAAAATGTCCTTTTTGAAAAATAATGGATACATATGCTTTTTAAACCCATTTAAAATTTTTTAAAGCATCCAGTCAATACATATTGACTCGAATTAGAGTATTTATGGTCAATTCGATGGGTTACAAAAAATTGTCAGAATTTAATTCGGTTAGTTAATGAATTAAACTCATTAAGGGCCATTTGGTCCTTTTTTTTACATGATATAAGGGATTGATGAGTCATAAAAGAGGACCGATTAGAGAGTGTTATGTGTAATGCACTAAAGGAGTAGAAAAAGACAAAAAAAACAAGAAAATTTGGTTCATTCTTTCACCACCATTGTGAGAGTACAAAAAATAAAAGAGAAAGAAGAGAAGCAAGGGTGACTCACGGCCAAAAAGAAGGAGAAGAAGGAAGCTACCATTTTTTATCAGTTTTGAGTTGGATTTGAGGAGACCTTGATCAAGTAAAGATTGAAGGAAAAGTAGTAAGTTTTTCAAGCTTTAATTTCTAGTTCTGTAAATTTTGCATGGAATTGTTTTGGTGTAAGAGACATGCAACGAAGTAGATAATAAGTTGGAAAGCATTTAAGGGTTAAAATCAAGAAAGTAAACTAAAGAATCATGCTTTAGAGAATCTGCCATGGGTAGGGTTTTTTGTGTGATGTGATTCAAAAGTCTATTTTGGTTGAAGATGATAAGAGCAATAGCCATATTTAGTGAAATTCTGTCTTAGGTTCTCAGTTCACTTGAACCAGTCCCATTATTTTTGCTATAACTTAACCTACAAACCTTCAAATTGGATGATTTCAACTGGAAATGAAACCTAAGACGTTGTACTAAATATCTCTAGAAGAGACCCTGACCTAATTCTATAAAGAAATGGCCTTTTCACAATTTTCTTTTGATCATATGTTGATCATACAAAATTGCCAACAATTTTTTTTTCTTTTTAAAAACTTGATACTAAATATCTCTAGAAGAGACCTTGACCTAATTCTAGCTGAATGATACTGAAATTTGAGATTAAAAATGGTAACCTAATACTTCCCATCTGTAGAAGCAGTTTGAGATATTTGGTACATGTTTCATGATTTAGAAGTTGAAATGACATGATTTTTAATGTTATGAAAACTAGAGACATAGGGGAACAAACGTTTAGAAGACCTCAAAACCTAATGTGAACACTTGCTATGTGAAAACTATGGAATAAAGGAAGATATGAATTCTGGGCAGGGATCATGATCATGACACAAAAGTCATGATCGATTAATCTAATAGATAGTGTTAATGTTTTATTTTTGAATTGGAAATAAATACCTAAGCAAAATGTGCTTTGTGTAGGTAAAGAAAAGGCACAGACGTGTGGGTGTACTTGTCGATAAATTTACAAAACGATAAGTGTATTCTAATTGTTTCATTAGAAGTTATTGATGGCATGTGATTGTAAATTATGCATTCGATTGTTTAATTATGAGATTGAAAGAGGTTGAAAATTTTGAACATATATGGGCCAAAGGCAGTGTCACGATTGTGACACCCTTATCAAGATCGTGACAAGCTCCAAATGCCTCCCATTTGTTTTTTATGTCGAAACTATATAAATTACTTTATAAAATGGTTTAAGCTTTATGTCACAAGTTAAAGTACTAAGAAAACAATGATTTAAGTTTTAGCCTATGGTATACCGATAAACTCATTACACGATAGTATACTAGTTAGAGTATTCTAAACGTGCATGGTAGTGTCCGAGGAGATTCAATTAGTAGTCCAGTCCCGTAAGTGATTCTCTACATGTACGAAGTATGTAAAGTGCTAGTCAAAATTGTTACAGGTAAGTGATGCAGAACAAGCTCCATGACCTTATGCCTAAAGATACCATAGTGCAAAGAAGTTTGTGGTGGGTTATACCGTATAAGAAGTTCATAATAATAAATAATGTCTCCACTATTTACTTTTATATGTTTTATATTAGTATTGTCTTATACTAAATGAAATGAATTTTTTTAGGGAAGCGTCAATGATTACAAATGATTTGCAAAGAATTTTGTTTACACTTACTGAGCTCATTTAACTCACACTTTATTTTCTGTTTTTAAATAGAATCGCCTAAATGCAGGCTCAAGGGCTTCAATAGTAAAGACTCTACCTTGCGAGTAGTCAATTTCTTCAAGTGCCGCTATGTAGGCATTTTGGTTTGTACATACTTTTGAGAATTATTGCATATCTTTAAATATATTTTGGAATGTACATTTATGTAAAGAATGGATGTGTATAAAAGTTTTAAAATAAAATGCATGATTTTGTTGTAGCTTTTCAAAGTTTATCGATGTAACTATTTGAGGTTGTGTGTGAGTGGATTTGAAATCCACAATTTGTAGTTGATAAATTGATGTGATAATAGAAGTGTTTTGAACTTTTATAAAGACTTTGAAATTTTTATGATGTCAAAACACTGGCGTTATGCTGCCGAAATTTTTTAATAAACTGAAAAAAAGTTCCATTGTTTACATTACTTATTATTGAGTTGAAGCTTTTCCATAATAAGGGCAATAAGCTTAGCTTCACGAGACCTTTCCAACCGATTCAGATATCTACTAGTGGGCCACCGTGGAGTACCAGGCAAGTTGCCTATTCATTTCAAGATAGGAGCCTGTCAATATAATTCGATGCAAATGACTAGGTCTATTAAAGGAGATTCATGCCTTAAATAAATATTGGTTTATATTCAAAAGCAAAGTTACCAAAAGCTTCAATATAGTGTTTATGTTAAAATAAATATTTATACTTGACATTAATTACCTTCTGAAATGTATATATTTCGCATATATTTTTCATTGCTATAAGGTAACATGTTATACATATTATTCACATATGCTTTTTATTGCTACAACGTGATACGTTATCTTAAGGAAATCAAGTGAACATATCGGTAAAGAAGAGACAAATAACTTACCTTCTACTGTGAAACATTTATTGTAGTTACAAATACAATAAAGAAAGGTCAGAACTTGAGCATGTTAAAATATTATCATCTCAATTCTAATTTTGTAGCATGGTAGAATATTATAAAAAATCTTCACGAAAACATTTTTAATTTTTGTGAAGTGCAAGTGCTAAGTCAAATAACCTAAGCATATGCAGACAGATAAATTAATAACTATCTAAGAGCATTATATTCCAAACATAATTCATAAGCCAAATATATATAATATGCTATGATGATAATGTTGTAGTTTTCATTTATCAAGAAGGAAATCCAAGAGGAATTCGAATTTTTGGCAATTATAACCACAAGGAGGAGTTTACAGACTTTTCTTTTTTTATATCTTCAGAAAAGATTTTTAAATCATAGAATTAAGAAGTTTAGATTGAGTATGAATCTTTTAGGAAGAAATCCCACTATGAAGCACATTTCAGTTTTCCTGTAATGAACTCAAAAACATAAAAACAAAATTGACAGAGAAGATTGTTACGACAAATTTTGTAATGCGAAGAGGAGCTAAGATTGGTGTGTGATAGAGAATTGTATGTGACATAGAAGCGAATCATAAATTCTGTAATGTGAAGAGGAGTGAAGAATGGTCTGTGGCAGAGAAGATTGGTGCAACAACAAAGAAAGGTGTAACACAATCTACAAAGAGGAGGAGTAACAGCAAAGAAAAGGTGTGTTTTGACAAAAAATGGTGTGTAGGTAAGAATATGAAATCCCAAATTAATTTAAGGTTTCAATCATTTTCTTTTAATTTTCTTTAGTTTGCTTAGTATTACTTAATTTGTTTAATTAAGTCTGACATGTCAAATATATACAACTGTAGTCTTATCACGTCAGCAATGTTAACAAAGATACTAATGTTAGGTTAAATTTGAAAAAAATTGAAAGTTTGAGTATTTAATTGCCACTTTTTAAAATTCAAACTATAATTACAAAATTGAGTAAAGTTTGAGATTTTTTTATAACTAACTCATTAAAAAAATGCAATCTTTTAATAAGCGTCATATCAAAGAGCTCTATGGCCTCTCACACATTTCCTACCTTATGATACTCGCTTACAAACATGTTCCATGATATTGTACCTCGACTATAAGCCAATAGGACTTTCATACCTTGAATGATTAACTTCTGTATAAACTAGAGCCAACAATACTAATACAAAAAGTTCAAGTTCAAGTTCAAGTTCACTCTTCAAAATTTAAACTTGTCACAAATACAAGAATAAATGGTAACATGAGATAGTCATGTCTAACATAGGACTTTAATATAGGAATGAAATGCGATACATCATTCTTAAATAGAGAATTGTTCTCCAATCTATAGACTTAGGTATAGTAAATATAATTTAATTTAGTTTGCCTCAAACTCAACAAACTCACTCTAAATTGATTAAACTTTAAACCAAATTTTATAATCTAATCGAACTCAAAGTTTGAACCTTTCATGTAACACAAAATAACGTTATTTGTTAATGTAACAATACAATGTTATTTTTTGTGAATTGAATCCTTAAAAATGTTCTCTAACTTTATTTTTAAGGTCATCTTTCTAACTTATTCTTTCTGTTTTCATAAACATTTTACTTTTCTATGACCATTTCAAGATCCGCCAATATCTCTACTTTTGAATCTTCCAAATAGCACCTCGTCTTTTTTATGCTCTCATGTATGTTTTTCTTTTTCTCCTTCGGTTGTATTGCTCTCTATCATTTGCGTACTCTTACGTTCGTTGCTTATTCTCCAACTCCCTCTCTAATATTTGTTTTCTCATATTTTGTAGAAGACTTGACAGCGATTATTGGATGTTCAAATTGGGTAGGCTTTAAATAACTTAAAATTAGATTAGACTTTAACTCTATCCAAATACTCTAAGGCTATGTTTGGTTGGATGTAAAGTTTTTAATAGAATGGAATGATTTCTAATGTAAATAAATATAATATTAGAAAAATGTTGTTTGCGAGGGATGAAAGAGTTCATAATGTGGTATAATGAAATGTTGTTTGAAAGATGGAAGGAATGTAATATAATGTATGTTTAATAATAATGAATAACTATTATACCCATGATAGAACAAAACATATGTTAATAGATCAAAACACATATTGATAGGAATTGATTTTCTGGTTATATAAAATCAAGACAACATGAAATTAATGTCATTACAAGTGTAAAGTAATCATGTCATTTTTAATTGGATCTTTAAATTTTATTTTTTTTATTAGTATATATACAACAAAACTACAACTGTTTATTTTTCCAGTCCTATAAACTCAAGCTACAATATTAATACACACAACAAAACTACCAAATCCAAAAATTAAACGAATAGCTGAGCTTCATAGCCAATCATACAAATTTTCACTCAATCAAGCTCCTAATATGCTTTAATGATTAAAATGATCGAATAAAAAAACTGATGCTAAATAAGTTCATTAACGCAATATGAGCCCATGATTGATACCCCTGATGCCACAATTTTCTTCAAAGCTAACTCCCTCATGTTTGATATTTCACATTTGCTTCCTTCAAGTAAAGAAGATCACTTGAAAAAGAGACACTACATAAAAATGAAGAAGGCATTGAAATTTGTAACTTAAGATGATGTGGAAAGTGTTCTAATTAACATATGAACACTCACTTGTAGATAAGAGAAAGAAACAATCGGCCTATCTACCTTCATTTACTCCAAATGATCAACAAAGTCACCGAAACTATCATTTCATTCATCATTGTTGGCTTTGCATCTATTCATTGTAACATCCCCTCACCTATGGGAAGGGTATTTTGGTAAATTGGATCGGGTTAGGAGTGTTTAACTGTGTAGTGACA
>JANZXP010000194.1:3729190-3740730 GCA_027576715.1 Erythroxylum flavicans
TTCATGCGATATAATGTATGTATGTTTTGAACAAGTTTGGAATGATTTAAAATGTATGTTTGTTTCAGTTACTGAAAGTACATGTAATAAATGTATAGTATGCTTTTGAAATACTTCCGCATTGGTCTGTTATTTGTTTTTGTTTGTGAGTCCGATGTGACACTTCCATATCCTCCCAGGGGGGTATAGGGGCGTCATAAAGATAACATAAATTTACTCAAGCATATCATATAAAATGCAAGAAATATAAAAATGGCAAAACAATCACTTCCTCTAAATTTCATTACTCCCCTTGAATTTATCACTCTCCCTGAACGTTATCACTCCTGTTAAATCTAATATCACCAAACTTCCTCCTCCATTTTGAAATCATCAAAAAGAAATCCAAAAAAGCACAATTTAAAGTGTTATGCATCAAGTTAACTTGGTTAAAAAGATGAACTTGATCAAGATTGCCAAACTTTCTCAATGGAGAGTGCTATTGAATATTTAAAGAGACAAAACAAAAGGTAAATTTTTATTTGGACTCCGTAATTGTATCTAATTTGAAAATTTTCAATTTCGATATTATTTGTAAGTTAAATTTTTAATTAAGGTATAAAGAGCAAGTTTTGAAAAAAATTAAGAGATGGAATTGTAACAAATAAAGCATAATTGTAATATCTAACGATCAATTTCATAAAAGAATGTATAATTTATAAAATCCTAAATTTCAAAAATAATGAGGGAATAAGGTAGTCAATTTTGAAATTTTGAAATAACGAATATTATGCAATCACACTTTAAAAAATTTAAGTGAATCAATAATTTATGAACATTTTCAAGTAAGCTTAATGTTATGGGCTTATGCAAAAAGAACGTGAATTATAAAGATCTTTAATAAAAAAAAGGAAAAAAATTGAACGGTTATCTATTTGCAACAGGGTGTGGTGTTTTTCCAAAGGTACAGGTGAGTTATCTAAGGTTTTAAGGAGGCTTAAACAAGAAAAGGAGAAAATAGAAGCGAGGCAAAGAAAGGGGAGCATTAATCATGTGTGCTAGTTGACCACTCAAGGAAAATGGTCGATCAATAAATAGTTGTGGTAGAACTATATATATTAACCAAATATGTATAATTATCATCCTAGAAAGAGACATTAGTGGACAATTGAAGGACATTGGTCAACTAATGTGACTATTTGGGTGATCAGATAAGCAACCAAAGAATTAACAAACTCACTGGAAATAAAATAGAAGTCAAATTTAAAGATACTGTTCGACCACACTAAGGTATTGGTTGACCAATTAACTAGATAGCTTAAGAAATCATCTTTAAAGCTTAAATTAAAGTAGCAAATCTTTAACAAATAATATTAAAACACATATCAACTAACTAAATATCAATCAAAGAAGAATTTGATCATATAAAGAGCCTTAACAAAAAGAATTCCCATTAAACAAAAACTAAATTTCCTTTAATTAAGCATGATTTATCCTTATTCAAAAGTTTAAAGAAATAATAACCCAATTGATATAAATTCTAACTTAATGACCTTATTTTGCATACAGTCTGTAATCATAGGTATTAAGGTTCACACTTTAAAAACACCTTATCCATAATTCAAACTCAAATAATTATCAACAAGTATTTATACTCAAAATGACATATAAGCTTAAGTAATCACTTATTTCTAAATTATAAATTAATAATTACCTTATGTTGAATATTACTTATGAGAGATTTAAATGAAGATTCTTTTTTTAATTCTCAATCCATTAACGACATCTCATCCTTCTTATTATTCTCACTTGGTTCAACAATTTGAGAAGTCTTGATGGTTAATTTTAGGAGTTAAAGGCTCCATATCCTACAACAACATCTTCAAGACTTTCTTAAAAGCAAGAATGATAGATTCATTAAGATAAAAGATATGAATTCTAAAATTAATGCTCAATTCAAAGATGCTAACCATTAGCTCTTTCTTTTCTAATAACCTTATAAAATAAGGTAATCCATGTGTTTTAAGATCCTAAATAAGCTTGGTTCCTTTATTTTTTGGTTTCTTCTTCTTTTCAACCTACACTTTCAAAGGTTTGTTTAGCATTCTGTATTTGATAAAGAAAAATTTATCAATGTCTCCAAAATTACCATTAAAATGACATACCATATTATATGAGTCATGATGATGCATAAATGCATTGCTTGAAATTCTATATGCGTATGCATAATGAGGAAGTTTTATTTGGACATTAAATATGTTGATTAGTATCCTAAGTTGATGAAAAATCCTACTATAATTATATATACGATGCATACTATGAATGAAGGTGTGATGCATGCTTCTATAAGAGTGAGAATGAGTTTGTATGTTATCATAAAAATTATGCCTATTCTTTTTCTTAAGAGTAGTAAACTCTATGCCTAGGTTGTGAGTCATATATGAAAGCATGATGTTTGCTATTAGTTGAGCCCTAGTGGATGTGATGTATGCATATGTATGGTTAGATGTAGATGCTAGATGCTTATTTGTCAACTTAAGGAAATGGTTCATCATTATGTAAATATTTTCTTTTGACAAAAGTAGTTTTAGTATTAGAAGCACTCTTACAATTATATCTAATTCATGCCTATCATTAGAATTATTTTAAGCTCCTAATATGCTTTATAATTTTTACTCCTTTTAGTAAATTTGAAAAAGGAATGCTTAAGGGAATCTACTTCCTTTTTCAATGTTTAACTTTTACACCTTAATTCATCTAAGTCATGGTTATCATTAATAATTACATTTTTTATGTTTTAATACTATGCAATTCACTTTTCATCTTTACATTATCATTCATGCATGCATCCAACACTTTTGAACTTCCTTGAGTTTGGAAGACAATTTCTTATTTTTCTTACTCATGATTTCTTAACTTTCTACTATTTCATCATATGTTAAATCAACATCACTATCATTGTGATGTTACCTCATCATTGTCCATACCAATAAAGCACACATGAGATATTTCTTCTTCTGAATGCTCGCTTTTGGATTCACTTATGTCATCCTAACTTGATGCTTTTAGTGTTTTGTTTTTTTTCATCTTCTCCTTTTTATATTTTCTCTCATACTTCTCATTATGTTTGAGATGAGGACATTGTGATTTTATATGCTCAGGTTTTCTACATTCGAAGTAAGCAATATTAGAGAATTTAAATCATTTTTACCTTCCTTGAAGTCCTTTCTTGTAGAGACTTTCTTCTTCAAGAACTTATTGAATTTTCTAGTACATAAGCCAATGTCTTCTTCTTCGTTTTCACTAGTTGATGTCCTCTTTGCTTGATTCTTATTTTGAGGCTTTAAGTTTATTTTGAGGCTTTAAGCACTAAGGCTATGTTTGGTTAGGTGGTTATTAGAGGAATGAAATGGAATGGAATGTAATATTATTCCATCGTTTGGGAAGAGGGTTTATAATAGAATGGAATGAAATTAGATGGAAGAGGAGGGTTTCACATTACATCTGATTCCATCCTAAACAGTAAAAATAAGTTAACTTTGATTTGGGCTGTTTAGGATGAAATGTAAAATGATAAACAATTATATTACATTATAAACCCTTTTTCCAAACAACATTTCATTTTATTACATTATGAACCCCTCCATCCCTCCCAAGCAACAATTTTCTAATATTACATCCATTTACATTCCATTAAAAATCTTACATCCAACTAAACATAGTGTTTGCCTTTATTTTGATTAAAGGTGAACATGTAGCCCTTTGTTTCAGTTTGCGAGCATGCCAGGAATTTAAAGTGATTCCAAACTAGGAAATAAGAAAGAAAATATTGTGACTCCTAATTTCTGACTAAAATCAAACGATTGTGTATGCTAGAAAGGGACAAAAATCTAACAGAAAAGAACTTTGCTTTATTGATAAACAATTCAGCAAAACACAATGACGAAGAATTTGCAAATTACTAATGACAATTGAAGAGAGAAGACTATGATAAAAAACTAGAGAATTGCCGAAAAATTAAACTGATAGATTTGCTGGGATGCCAGGCTTTTGATATGTGAGATGTTGGAGAGTTTTTTCCTGCTTCAAAACTTCTATTTATAGCCAAAAAATGATGGGTGTCCAACCTTGATCAAACTTGTAATCTGATAAACTTTATCCTGCCAAATAGAGATAAAATTTGGATAAAACTTTATCCTATCAGATAGAGATAAAATTTGAATAAAAGTTTATCCTGCTAGATAGAGATAAAGTTTGGCCTAGTGTTTATCAAGTTTATCATCTTATCTCCTCATTATCTTAGACTTCAAGACTCCCTCTCCAACTCAAATTTTACTGCTTTCCTTTTTGCTAGACACTGAATTTTGATGGGCCAGGATTAGTGGATTTTTTTTGGACTTCAAACAATGGGCTCTCTTTGGGCTTCGAGTTTTCGGCCCAAAATAGTAAAAATGGGCCGAACCTATTTTTCGGTGTAAACACCATCTTTGCTTCCTCAGCTTCTACTCTCCTCTAGAGCCTTCTTCTTATATGTAATGTTCTTTCAATCTCAAGATATGGTTTAATAAGAGTTATAGGATTATTGGACTATCGCATACAAGAAATGCACTATAAAATACAAAGAAAAAAAACTTAGTAAACAATAAAAAATAAAACAAAATAAATGCCCATTTTAATAAATTTTCAATTTGGTCAATAAGAATGATTAGTCCCCATAAATAGTATTAAAAACTTAATCGTGTTATTTTACCATAAATGCACAATGTAGCTATAGCTAACCGTTATGAATATAGGTTAATCCTATAAAGAGTACCGGTTAATCACCAATTATTTATAAACTTAATTAGCTAGACCAACGATTATGATTGATTAAGAAAGAAAATAAAATAAATGAATATAAACACTAAAACAAAGTAATAATCAAAGATAAATCAATCTATGAATAAAGTTTCTTGGACTAGCAAGAGTTCCTAAGTTATAGTTATAGTCTCTTAAGACCTATGATCATATCCGTATATTAGTCAACTGAAATCCCTTTCAAATTAAGACAACTTAGAATGGATTGGTTCAATGTATAAACTCGCTCAATAGGTTTTACATTAACTTAGGAAGATCTTATGATTCTCTCTTGAGTAACTCACGTTTAACCCTCCTTGTCCATATTATGATTTAATCCTACATCTCATCTCTCAAATCTTGATGTATAAATCAAATAATTGAATCTTTCACTTTCGCTCCTTCAATTCAATTAATTATAAAAACATATATAAGTCTTAGGAAAACTAGGAATTCATTAAACAAAAGATCCATCAATTCAACATATCAAATCCTAGGGTCCATCCCACCTAAATCTATATCCTAATTAGTTCATAACTAAAAAAGAAATGACAACATAAAAATAAGAAAGAAATTAAGGATAAGAAATCATTGTCACGAGTCTTGAATCTTGAATCTTTGATGTATCTTGTTGAATTCTTGTCTTTCTTCGATGATTGACTTGTTCTTGATCAATAACTGATATTTAATAGCTTCCAAATGACATTTTAATACTTTTTAACTAAATCTTGACTAAGAGGCTCTTTATTGTTTTATCTCTCTCTCTTTTTTAGATTCAAAATCCTTATCTTTAATGAATAACATAGCCCTAACAAAGGTTCATATCGTAAGCTATATTGTATTTGGAAAATTCTATAACTTCTTTAAAAATTTTCACTGTTAAAATAAGACCTATATGGAGATGTGTAAGGTCCATATTTTTCGATCCAAGTCGCAATATAAGGGTGCGTAGGCTGGACATGGAGAAGTAGAAGATGCCATCCTAGAACATGTCTCTTACATAGTGCCATGTAGTCGCTGTGTTATAGGTTCCTTTTCCAATTCATCCAAATTTAACTACACATTGATCCAACTCACCTTTTTTTCCTTAAAGATGTAGAAAGAAGACCTGATACAAAATATTTCTTATTTTTTAGTATCAAATCCTCTAAAATAGTCCAAAATGAAAGCAATATGCTATAAAAATAATGCTAAAAGTAATGTATATATAGTATACATCATTGTCTAACATTATAAAATTACAAAAAGATCTACAGTGTTAACGTGGGCATGTCTAGGCCATGTCCAATGGTTTTAAAAAGTCTATTACCATTGTGGTCTGACCCATGGTCGTGTCCTAGACTGTGCCCACTTGACACCTCAGTTTTTATGTTTTGCACTGAAGTCATATTTCTTTATATTTAGACAAGTTTTGAGATATTTATTTAGTGAGAGTCATTAAAGTTTATTTCTTTTTTCTTCATTAAATTAGAACTAATTAAAGAATTATTTCTTTTATGGTGTTCAAGTGCTTTATGAATTTGATTCTCAATTTTTTTATAATCAATGGGTCAATACTTTATATATCTGTTTTATTTTTTTATAGATTTTATTCAAACTTATTTGTGGGTTCTTTAGGGTATATTCCTAGATAAGTTCACATAAGTTAATATCTAAGTTTGGCTCTAAATTAAGTGTGGTTATCCTCTTTTATCTTTATTTTTGTATCATTTATATCTTTTATATTTATTTTTTAGTAGTTCACTTTCCTTGTGATTATGTAATTCCTTCTGTTGAATCTGCTTCTTATTTCTAAAGGTCAAAAATTTAATTTCGTTATCTTTTTATTTTTAGGGTTTGCATATCTCAAATTTTTTGTTCGATTGTCTTCTTTGTTCATTTCCTTTGTTTATATTATCATACCAATTGTTCATGCCATTACGAAAAGAAAAAAGAGAAGATAAAGAAAAGAAAAGAAAAGAAATAAAGTAATGAAAGAATGGTTACCAATATGAAATTCTAGCTGATCTTTCCTTGTTTTACTTGATTTCCATAATTTGTATTTAACTTATAATTCTTTTTCTCTTCGTGACTAATAGTTTTTGGGTTTTTGGACTTTACAAAGTTAAATTCTTATTTTATTTTGCTTAGTTTTTTAAGAAATTATAAAGGATGAATCATAAGAAACATATAAACAAAAAATTCACAAGGTCTTACCAAAGGATCAAAAAGTGTTGAAGACTGTCAAAAGGATAGAGAAACAACTACAATGAGATTCTTGAATATGCTAAATAGAGAGAAAGCCAAAAGAGTTGCAACATTATATATAATTAGAAGAGATGGTGTATATGGCTATGAAGATGGAGAGACAATTAGAGTGAATATCGATATCCAAGTACATCACTAGTATTAGTGGTTTTTGGAGGCCCAATTGGAAAAAAAAACATGATATGGTTCTTTTAAAGTAAGAAGCGAGCCACCTAAAGCTAAAGACGATGTCTACAATTAGGGCACATGTAAAATTGATTCTTAACCCATTAAAATAGAGACATTAAATATTTTTGTTGTTTAAAAACATGAAATATTTCATTTTACTACCTAATAAGAGAGTTATAATCATGAAGGATGATGGAGAGGTAAAAACTACAGGTTATTATAAAGAAAAGAATCTAGTCTAACATTTGAAGATTATAGTGATAAAGGGATTAAATATATTGTTAAGGATAAGGTCCTTATCCTTCAGAGAGCATTAAGTCTTTAACTCAAGGAGGATAAGTTAGGGTAACAAATGAAAAAAAAACATATTCTATATTATATGTCAAATTCATAACAAGGTAGATACTATGCTTATTGACGTAGGAAGTTGCATTAATGTAGCCATAAAGCATATAGAGTGATAATAAACAAGTGCTAATTTCTTTTTGTATTAGAAGGTATCAAAATAAGGTATTATATGATGTCATGCCTTTATAAATTGTTCAAATCTTGCTAGGAAGACCATGGTAATATGACAGAAGGGCTATATATGAATGCTTTAAGAATTGGTACACTTTTATTAAGGATGATAAATCCATTACTACTATACCTTTAACACCTAATCATGTTTACAAAGATCAATTAAGATTAAAAAGAGAGTTTAGAGAGAGAAGATCGAGACTAGGAAAAAAAGATGAAATAGATTATAATTTTATTATGACTTTGAGAGCATTTTGCTTGCATTTGGATTATTTGTATAGGATTTGATATTTAATGTGGCTTATATTTTGTTGATAAACCTTGATTTACTCTCCAATAAAGGAGGAACAAATTTTGGAAAGTTAGAGCAAAGGTGGAAAAGTTTTGGCATGACTTTAGATGAATACATGTTGAACATGGACTTATCTTCAAAACACGATTCAAACATAATCCCTTGCTTTGCTTCATATTAGTCCTTGGTCCATTATATTTCTTTGGGAATTTGCCATATAGCTAATAATGCCTAAATATGGACCTGTGTTTATGGCCTTCATACCCATATTCCTAAGATAAACCATCTAATATGCAATTGACGAGTTACTAAGTCAAAACAGATGTAATATCTAATGGTGATCTTCACAAAAATTAGGATTTTTGATAGCTATAAAGGAATGAGGCTAACACGTGTTCATATTGTACCCATGTTGGTAAGACTCTTTAATTTTTTTAAGATTTAATGAGAATAAAATGATTTTTTAGGGAATTCGTAAAGGACGATAAAGAGAAGTTACTAGGAGCCAAACTAAAGCATTGTGGGATAAGTATAAAGCAGATTTGAAGCAAAAAAAAAAGAATTCGAATAGAATGCAACTAAAGTACATAAGATTTCAAGAATCTATAAGAATGATTTCTTTTATCTTCTTTTCTTTCTTGATTTTTTTGTTCCTTTTATCTTAGCATGATCTACATTAGGATATATCTAGATAGGATAAACTATATAACTATTGATTTAAATTGATTCTTGATTTGATGAAAAATATAGGTTTTATTACAAATTATCCATAATTACTTATTATAATTGAATTAAAATATGCAAGAATTTTTAGTCAATTTCAAATTTTATGTATAGGGATTGAAAAATCATATGTATGAATAGATCATGATATGAATAATAAGAGTTACATAGAATCATAGAGAAAGAACCATATAAATCTTCTTTTTTATATCCTAATATATCTAGGGAATTCATCGAGTGAGTTAATATATTATTATAATTTATATTAGATTGAGATTTTAATTAATCAAATTAGAAATAAGGTTTTTATTTCTTGAAAAAGAATTTGGTTATAACTTTGGAATTTATATCGGTATAAGAAACTAGGGTTTACTATTGAATCAAGATAAATATAAGAATATAAAGGGTCTACAGGAATTCTTATTTGGATCTTGTTTTTCTTCATTTGCTTTATTCTTGCTCATTTCTTTGGTTTTGCTATTTTATATTAGTTATTTAGTTTAGTTAACTACATATTTAATGTCAATTATTCATTTTATCATATTAGATGATAAAAACATTATTAATATTAATACTTGTAGTCCTTATGGAATTGACACTCATATTCACCTAGACTATATTATAAGATGATATGTGCTCTTAGGCATATATAAATTAAATCTTTATTTTAATTACAATTTATTAATCAATTTAGCATATGGCAAATAAGGGTTGACCCTACGAAGAATGTTAATTTACTAATTTAGTTTCTTAATTATAATACTTTTCAAAGAGACAATTACATTCTTATAATTTTTCTCATACCAAAGGTATTTCATAACAAAATATAAACATCATCAACACTCGTGTAATGTCCTCTTTAACCATATTAGTAAGATACACATCAAAACTTAACAAAATGAACATATGACATAGCTTAAAAAAATCATTCAACCAATATTGAAAAAGCTGATAAATTATTTTATAACTCAATAAAAATCAATGTAGAACTCAAAATAGCCAGTATTAATCATAAAACATGAAATATGAATTTTCCTTACTTCAACATAAAAATTTATGATCTAATTTAATCAATGCTTAAATTATTTATTCACCATTTAATTGCTAGCGAATTTCGTTATGTCATACAAGCAATCTTAAAACTTAGAATAAAGAAAAAATAAAAACTAAAAAAATTACAACTTCTAAATTACTTCCAAACTCAATCCAATTTGGTTAGATAGTTTACAACTTAAGTAATTTAAAAGACAAGTCAAATCATATGTAAAACAAGAAGTATGTCTTTATACATTTAATTTGTTGTCCTAAACTTAAAACACATCTTTAAAAAAATTTGAAATATTTTTGGCAACTTGGACAACTTTTGGCAAAGTCATCATTCTTCATCTAAAATTTTCATTTTGTTATGAATCAATTATTTTGTTCCATTTTAAACTTCAATGCAAGCAACGACAACTTCAAAACCTATGAATTAATCAGAAGTAAATGCACGTATATAAAAAAAGATTTATGAATTTTGAATTGAATATAATCAAAATAAATAAACAAATTCTAAATTTATTTTGACTTAATCTAATATATACAAGTGGACAAATAGTGTTTAAAATTCAGTTTAGCCATGTAATTTGATATACTTGGATCATCCGAGTTATTTAACAGGTGAAGCATAGAAAACTAACTAACTAGCTCCTACTTGTCTCCCTTCAATTTCTAGAATCAAACTAACTCAATCCTAACTCAAAGTGTATTATAAACTAAGAGATACATCCAACCACCGATAATTTATTTGAAGAACAAATAAATTCTAGTTTATACAAAGAGTTATGAAGTAATGATTTTAGTATCACATTCATAGAATCAAGGATGTCTCTAATCATATAGAGAATATGAATCAGAAATCAAAGAATTCATATATTGTATAAGTATTAAATTAATCTGGTATTAAGTCAATGAATTCAAAAAATTAATAATCCAAATATTCAAAGTGCATTTATAAATTAAATTTAATAATTAAAATCAACTAAGTAAAGGAAATCATAAACGAAAAGGGGAAAGGTTTTAGAAAACTTATTCAATTTTTCTACCTTCACAGATCTCGAAATAGCCCTAAAGGTCTGGAATTTCTTCCTCCACCAGTTATGAACTAGATCAATCTCAGTGACACTCCCACACCTTTTCGTGCTAGCTCCTTGCTTTAATCACCTTTGATAGATGAAAAATCCTCTTTAACGTCTCACCTTTGCATGGATTGCTTATTCCTCTTTCTCCTCCCAAGCTGCTATTTTTTTATAGACTCATGAAACACACCCCAACTACTATATGTTGTTGGATTTTTGGTGATTTCCCTCTTATCTCTTCCATTTTGATGAGATTTGATGCATATATCATCAGGTTTCTATTGAGTTTTTGAGATGGAGACATCGGGTGAGTAAGTCTCCTCTCATCTAACAATGCTTTCTTCTTTTCCTTGGATGATCATTGCATTTTCCCCTTATTTCTACATTTCATCTACTAGAATTTTTCTACTACATTTTACTCTTTTCCTCTGCTGCATTGTTTTACTTCTTTTGGCTACTGGATTCTTATTTTTCTATTGCAGTTTCATTTTTTTATTTTATCCAGCTGCTGCATTTTGCATTTTTCGCTCTACTACTACGTCGTTTTGCTTTTTTTGGCTGTGGGATTCTTATTTTTCTGCTGCTGTGTCCTTTTACATTTTATTTTATCCAATTGCTGCGTTTTGGACTCTCTACTGTGTCGTTTTACCCTCTTATTT
>JANZXP010000194.1:3746175-3758840 GCA_027576715.1 Erythroxylum flavicans
TATATATTAGGAATAAAGATCTATAGAGATAGATCAAAGAAGTTGCTAGGTCTTTAACAATCAACATACATAGATAAAGTGTTAAATAGGTTTAGCATGGAGCAGTCCAAGATAGGGTTTCTTCCCATGACTTATAGGATAAAGCTTTCAAAATCTATGTGTCCTAAGATACAAGATGAGAGGCCTCACATGAGTATGATCCCGTATGCTTCAACGATAGGATCAATCATGTATGATATGTTATGTACAAGACCCGATATATCGTATACTCTAAGTGTTACGAGCAGATATCTAACAGATCCTGGTGAGGGTCACTGGGTAGCTGTCAAGAATATCATAAAGCACTTAAGAAGGACTAAGGATGTATTCTTGATAAATAGAAATGGAGATCTCGTAGTGAGTGAGCATACCGATGCCAGTTTTCAATCTGACTAGGATGACTCCAAATTCCAGTCAAGTTATGTTTTCATACTGAATGATGGAGCAGTCAGTTGGAAGAGTTCCAAACAAGAGACAACTACAGATTCGATGACCAAGTCAGAGTACATTGCAGCTGCAGAAGCAGCAAAAGAAGTTGTTTTGATCAAGAAGTTCGTCATATAACTTAGAGTGGTACCTAGCATAGTAGACCTAATATTATTGTACTCTGACAACAATGGGGCTATTGCTCAAGCCAAGGAACCAAGGTCTCATCAGAGGTCCAAGCGCGTACTCAGGAGATATGACCTAATCAGGGAAATAATTGATAAAGGTGATGTGAAGATTAAGAGAGTGCCCTCAAATCAAAACATCGTTGATCCTTTAACTATACCACTTCTTCAGATAAAATTTGATTCTTGTGTAATCACCTATAGTATTAGATATAAAGGCGATTGGCTTTAGTGCAAGTAGGAGATTACTAGAGTAGTGCTCTAAAGGCAATCATCTTTAGCACTTTTGTACAAACTTTATTTTGATTAATAAAGCGAAAAGCAATTTTCATTGATTTGATATTCGTTAATATATGAATTTATATTAATTTTAAATTGAATTAATGAAGTCCATGATACAAAACATAGCATGAAAAAAATCATGATGAGATTATAATAATAAGATTCCTATCATGTGCAATTATGTTAGTATCTAAATAATCCCTAGTCATAGGATTAATAAGACAGGACATTATTAATCCAAATAGATTAGCACATGTTGTACTCCTTGATTTGATTAAGCAGTGGATCTCACAAACTGTAAGCATGAGTTGTTTAGAGTTAACATATGGATGCTTACTAAGAGTAGTAAATACATCAGATGACCCGATATGAAATTATCATATGGATGATCTATCAAATGTCAATGATTAATCTCATCGTAGCAATGGTGCAAATATCCTTAAAATTGAGGTACTCAAGGATATCTTGGATATTAATCATGTGATTTGACATCATTCTTTGTTACCTTAAGACGAGGTTGCTCTTAGGGTGGTGATTGGGCACAGCTATTTGTATTCGAAGGCAATTGGGTAGCCAATAAAAGATTCACCACTCTTGATAGAAGGAGATGATACCCAGGGCCTCTTGTCGAGGTCATTACTCAGGAGTTTCTGACCAGAGCAATTATGTGTCATGAAGAGAGTCATCAATGACACATAGAGTAATGAGATCTCAAGACAAGAACTAATATCAATTGGAATAGATGTGACATAGTCAGTCTAGTGAGAGTTGACACATAGCCCATACTCCGAATCAAGTGGAGTATAGTATGGTGAAAGGATGAATTGCGCGATAATTATCTATGGAAAGGTTCATAAGTTGGATAATTAATTATCGAAGAGTTCGTGAGTTAATCCACTTATATTTCGACAAATTGGCATGATGAAACCCTTCTTAATTTGATTGAATTAAGAGTTAACTCAAGTGTTTAAAATAGCCGAAAACCTAAGGGTCACATGCATAAAAGATCGAATGAAAAACATAATGTGTATGACCAAATTTAAGCAGGTCACGATCGTGACTCATAAGCAACTATCGTAGTTGAAGGCGAGCCAGGCCACGATCGTAGCCTTGTTGGCCACGATCATGACAGAGGGCACGAATGGGTACACAAGTGAGTTCTTCACTTATGTACACAAAGTTTTTACACTTCTTACACACTCAACTGAGAGATAGGGGCTTTAGAAAAGTTCTAGAGTGAGAGAGAGGAATCAAAAGTCTTATTCTTGCAATTTATGTAAGAGTTGCATAAATCAAAGTGCATGTAATAAGATTCTTGATCTATCTTTTCATATTGAGCATCTACTAGAACTCATCTAGTTTGGTGCTCAAATCACCTTTATATATACATTGTTTTTTCTTGATCTTTGCATGTTCTTAGGTGATCAAGGAAGAGTTTGGTATTTGCAAAACCCAAACAAGGAGAAAAAACAAAAAAGGAGGTAAAACAAAAGATAAAAATGTTTTATATTTCATGTTCTTTACATATCCATGCATGCATGTGTGATTCTGTGATTTTCGAGTTGTCATAGTGTCAGAATCTTAATTCCGACACTTCCACTGCATACGCATGCATGTGATGCATGCATCCATGGTAAACCAAACATAATTTTCCTTTGATTAAACATGATTTATCCTTATTCAAAAGTTTAGAGAAATAATAATCCAATTAATGTAAATTTTAACTTAATGACTTTATTTTGTATATAATCTCTAATTATAGGTACTAAGGTTCATACTTTAAAAATACCTTATTTATAATTCAAACTCAAATAATCATCACCAAAGACTTATACTCAGAATGACACATAAACACAAGCAATTATAAATTATAAATTAATAATTGCCTCATATTGAACATTACTTATAAGAGATTTGAATGAAGATTCTTATTAAATTCTTAATCTGACATCGCATCTTTCTTGTTATTCTCAATTAGTTCAATAATTTGAAAAGTTTTATCGGCTAATTTTAGGGATTAAATGCTCTATATCCTACAACAATATCTTCGAGATTTTCTTCGAGGCATGAATGTTAGATTCTCGAAGGGACCACTCTTCATTTTATGCATTGTCTTTCTGATATTTGTCACGACTTTTTGCTTTCAGGATTCCAAGATGAGGTTTCAGAATTGACTTTTTGATTCTATCATTTCGAAAACCAAACTCTTCCTTTCCTTTCCCTTTCATCTGATTCCTTTCAATGCCATTTTTTAATTTTGATCCATTGCATTTAATACATTCATCTCGTATTTTAAAAGAGAATTACATTTTCTTCATTTCTCCGTAACTCTTAAACTCATAAAAGTTAATTTCAATTCAACCATATAGCAAACCAAAATCTTCTAATAATGTTTTCCACCCTTTTCAAATCCTAAAGTTGAGAGTTACATACGAACTATAAAGAAAAAGACTCAACTCTTAAATTTTATGTTCCATTTTTGCATGTAACCCAGGTGACCAAAATCATGCATATTCAAATTCAATCTAGTTATATATAAAGACTATCGTTACTCCGTCGTTGAGATTCTTTCATTGGCCACTTGCGTCAACTTGTTTATGTGAAAGACAGGAAATGAACGTACAAAAGTCGTTCATCTTCCTTTCTTTATCTTCCCCTCACCCTTCTCTTCTCTTTTCTCCTTTCTCACATCGACATTCAATCCCATTGAAGGACCTATGGCAGATGATAATGCTCATCATCCCACTTGTCAATCACTGAGTGGATTCTACATCATGAGCGGGTCCTACTCTTTCCCTTTCTTTTCCAAGATCCTATAATAGCACTACCAGGCAAAACCACAATAAGATGGATTCTCACGTATATCACCTTGGGGTGGGGGCTTGGAATCAGGAACTGTGGGCTCCGTTCTCCTTTATAAATAGTCACCTATACCATCCTTTGACATCCATATTGATATGAACTGGTTAAAACTTGTGGTTTTTGATAAATATGTAAACTCTTATAAACCAAAGTCCATCAATAAATTACTTATCTTCTGCATGAGATGGACACAAGTAGCCACCTTTTATCATGACATTTGAGTATTTAATGAGAAAATTTATGAATACGTAAGCTTCCATTTGGACTAATACATAATCCATGACACTATGTATAACTTACGTGTTCATCAAATTTTCACGTAGAAACCTTCGTGACACGAAGTTAATCACTTAATTGAAAATTTTAAAAAATTTAACATTAGATTAAATAAATTCAAAAAAATTGATACTTTAGAACTTATTATTCCTTTATTTAATGAATTTTTTGTTAAATGTCAATCATAAAAAAATTAATAATAGAGCTATATAGAATAAACTAAACTATATTATGATACGTGAGTCCAAATCTAATATAAAAAATTGAATTCAAACATAGATTTGGAAGCTTCAAATCCACTAAAATTATATGAATAGTAAAATTTGTAACCACTTAATTTGTATACATTGATTGTTTAGTTGAAGGAATCTGTAATAATGAATCCTATCAAGAACACAATCATATTGTCTTTAGACTAAATGTAATGAAAGAAAGGTTATCCTGGTGGGTTGTAATTAAAGGAAACCTAATCGATATCCTTTTCTTGGAGTTTTGCAATCTGAAGAAGCACGTGAATACAAAAGCCAATGAGAATGTATTATGAGCAACCACTTCATGACAAAACGATCGACTTTATCATACTAAAGTGTCTGTTCTTTCACAGTTTATCCTTTTTATTCGCTTATCGAGTTATCTCATCTCAAACTTTATTGAGACCATTTCCATTTTTTGGATACTTTGTCTAGTGCAAGCCCTAGACTTTATTTTAAGGACTTAGAGCATACCTAAATAAGAGATTGTATTCGAATTTCAAGTCATTATTTCATAAAATTTGCCTCTTGTAATTTCCTTTGTTTTACTAATGAAAAATGAGATAAACTATAAGCAGGGCCGGCCTTGGGCAAGGATAGGGTGGGCACCCGCTCAGGGGCTATCCTTATAAATAATAAAATAGAGCTCATTTTTATTCTTATAAAAATAAAATGAATCAAAATATGATTCTTGACCTCATAAAGAACAATAAAAAATGACTCATATTTTGCTTATTTATATTATTTGAGAGGGCCTAAAAATAGGCAAAAATATAAACTTTTCTTTACTTTACCCAGGACCTATAAAATATTAAGAACGACCCTCGTCGTAAGAATCAATATAATGAATATGAATTCTTGACTTATAATTTATGATGCACAAAACATTTAGAATTTGTAGGTTTTTACATTTCTATTACACCAAAAACACTAATTTATTTTATGTTCTAATTTTATTTTATTTCATCAAAATTTGTCTTTTAATTTTGCACATAATATAATTATAAAATATTCTTTTTGTAAATCAAAATATTTAATTTAATTGCAAAAGATAAGTATGTGCATATAAAAAGCATTTAATTTTTTATGAAACAAATATTTTATATTTTATTATTTTTAAAGTTAAAGTATTTTAGATATTTTAGATATTAGCCTCTCTACTTGGTAAAGATAAGGCTGCATACTACTGGACTTTTTCAGACTTTACATTTATGCGAGACTCTAGTGTTGTTGTTGTTGTAGTTATTAGTCTCTCTACTTGATAGGGATTAAACTACGTACTAATGCAACTTTCAAAATTCTGCATTTTTGTAGGATTCTTATTGGATGTTATTGTTGATGTTGTTATTAGCTTCTTTACTTTATATAAGTAAGGCTGTGTATTACTATATTTTTCTGTACTTTGCATTTATGCAGTACTATGTGAGAATGTTATTATTATTGGGAGTAGATTTTGGATTCGCCTTATAAAAAGGTCGACTCCCAACTTCGAGGGCCCCTCAACCCCGGCCTATCAGAATACTAAGAGGAGTAAATCGCGGGATGTTCTCTAGTGGAATAGAAACTCCTATTTCACGCAACTATTGCTCACAAAAAAGTTAAATCCACCTTTGCGGGAATTCGAACTTCCCACCTTGCGACTAGCAATCCTGGAAAGTTTTACCCCAATCTCTATGCTATGCCTTATAGTTACAAGGGGATGATGTTTCGAGAAGTTTCAAAAATATTTGTTAAATATATAGAAAGGTACCTATGATCAAGTTGGTAACTTTTTGTAATCATTATTGTAAATTAAAGAAATTTTTATTTCTAAAAACTATGCTTTTTTACTGTTTATATTATTATTAGTCGTGAGTAAAACGATAGTCACTGATCACCAATGTTATATTGGAAAATGGGTTGATGAGAAATTGAATTTTGCACGGAACACGTTTCATGAGATCAACATGTCCTACATTTGTCTTGTGTTATGGTATAGGGTACAAGTCTGAGTCACCACAAGGACACACACATGTCTGGGATAAACAAATCCACATCAGACGTTCCTTAAACTCTTAAATAGAGAGCTACTGAGTTACTCTCATCGGTTTTCCACTGCAGCTCTGCTTCTGTGAGTATTTGAAGTAAAGCACCTTGGAGAATCATCTCTGAAATGGGTGAAGTAAGTTCATATGTTTCTGAGCCCCCCATTAATATAAAATACTTCTTTTTGTTCTGTATGTTATGTACGTACACAGTTTTTTAGTTTCAGATTGTTGTGTTCATAGATCTGATGTTTTGGTTGTTAATAAAGAAGGAGAACAAAGACGAAGCAAAGAAAGGAGCAGAAGGCAGAGAGGAGAAGAAAGAAGAGCCTCCTGAGATTGTTCTGAAGGTTGATATGCACTGTGAGGCCTGTGCTAGACAAATTGCTAGAGCTTTGAAAGGATTTGAAGGTCTCTAGTCTCTCTTTCACCATATATTTATTCTAAATTTTCTATCAACTTCTAGTTAAGAGTGTCCTCAATTTTCTTTGCCATCTTCGAAGTAATGAATATTCACTTCTTTAAATCCAGAAATAACTTTTTCTTAGATATTGATAGATTCCTTTACCAAAAGAGAGATTCTAGTTATTAGTTTGTAACATGTCACTATAAATTTGTAAACTAGTTGCTGTTTTAACACCTACTAATCATCTTCTGTACCCTTTATGAGTACGTAAAACACCATTGTATGATCTCAGATTCTCAGCAATCTTCAAATGGTTTTACATGAAGTTTGATTCTTTCTCTTTTGTTTTCATGTTGGATCAAAATAACCAGGGGTTGAAGATGTGACCACAGACAGTAAAGCCAGTAAGGTGGTGGTGAAAGGCAAAATGGCAGAACCCATCAAAATATGCGAGAGGCTGCAAAGGAAAAGTGGCAGGAAAGTAGAGATAATTTCGCCTTTGCCTAAACCCCATGAAGAATCCAAAGAAGAAGAAAACAAACAACCAAAGGAAGAGAAAAAAGAAGAGGTACTTAAATTCCAAACCTACAGTCCATTAGGCACCTCAATCTCAATCTCCATTTGTGACTAGTTTGGTATAGGCAGTGGAAATTTTTGACCAGGGTAAGTTGAAAGTTTGGTGTAGTTAAGCCCCAAAGAAGGCATTTTTGGCCTTTATAACACTTACCCTCTTGGAAATTTAAACTTATGACCTGCTCAGGCTGACATGACTGTAACAAAACAAGGTGAGCGACATGGTGGGTTGGTGGCACGTTTCACTAGGGTAGAGGGGACCCGACTTAAGAGTTTTTGCTCAATTTTCATGAGCTTTTTTTTGTGTGATCACGGTGATCCAGCTACTATGGCAACATAGATCATCAACATTGTGGGTAAGGTGGAAAGCGAAATTAAGTAGTGAAAGTTTTGGCCTTCAACTCAACAAAGTTAGGTTTTTGCTTTTCTTTTTATGTTTACAATTAAAGAGCATGAAGTGATCATAGTATTTATACACTAATTAGCAGGTCTCGAGAATGCTTGTCGTGTTCTAAACTTGTTTTTATCTAGCTATTGTAGAGTGTTGGATTTCTTGGCTTGTTATGGCCACGGTTCGCTGTGCCAGTGGCAGAGGCTCGATAATGTATAGTCAATGGTAAAAAGCCAGTTAAAGCAGACAAAAGTTAAAAGAAAGACACACATAACGAAACAAAGTGTCCTCCTAGTACTGCTTTTTCGCACATGGGATCTTGTAAAAGAGTTTAATATAACAAATGTTGTGTGTGCTTATTTAAATTCCATTTTTGTTGTTGGCATGTTACTGTATATTAATGGCTTCTGTGCATGGCAGCCTCCTGCTGTTGTAACAGTTGTATTGAACATTAGAATGCATTGTGAAGCCTGCGCTCAACGTCTGCAGAAACAAATTCGAAAGGTTAAAGGTACAGCTTTCCTTAACTTTTATTTTTATTTTCAAATACTTAGCAAATTTGGAACCTGAATCTGTTCGTGATAACGCATGCATAATCCATGCAGGTGTAGAGTCGGTGGAAACAGACCTAGCTAGTGCCAAAGTAACAGTAAAAGGCGTGGTTGACCCAGAAAAACTGGTAGGAGATGTGTACAAGAAAACAAGAAAGCATGTGTCAATAGTGAAAGAAGAAGAGAAGAAGGAAGAGGAGAAGAAAGAGGAAGACAAGGAAGGTGAGAAGAAAGCAGGAGGAGAAGACAAAGTTGAAGATGATAAGAAGAATGAGATCAAGCGCTTTGAGTACTTGCCATCCATTGCCCTCTTGGATTATGCTTATCCACCTCAAATTTTCAGTGACGAGAACCCCAATGCTTGCTCTGTAATGTAAAATTAAGCTAATGAGAGTAATTTTTGGTGTAAATTTAGCTTAATGAGCTCTCTAAGCAAATTTTCTAAGCACTTATTGTGGTTAATTACTATAATAAGATATTGGCATGGCTAGTACAATCATCTCTGTCTTATAGAATCAAGTGATTCTCTTTGTGTAATTCTGTCTTAAGCTTAATTTAACAAGTTGAACATTTGGACTGAATCAGCTATCTTTGCATAGTTTTAATAATTTTATGATACAAGTCTCAAAGATAAACATCAGCAATACTGTATAGCAATGCTTTCATGTATAAACCTCCTCTTGACCATTAAATCTTATATGATCTCAAGTAATTTATAAATTTGATAGTTCTGATTTTTACCATTTTTGTGTAAATACACCTAGGCCTTTGATTGATGATAATCCGGTCTAATCGAGGAAGAATGAGGGTGTGCTTGGTTCACTTGGAAGAATGGTAATAAGAATTATAATGAATATAGTTAGGAATAGAAATAGATATGACTTCTATTCCTTACTATATTGGGAGGTATGGAGTATTGCTCAAAAAAGGATATAAAAATACTGTTCATCTATTCATAATATATTATCATTCATATTTTTTCATTCCTTACTCATTTCTTTCTTCCCATACCAACTAATCAAGTATTCTGTTAATGAAGAAAATTAATATACATAACCATATTGTTATCAGAAGTCATTTAGAAAAGGATGGCAAAGTGTTTAATAAAGGATAAAAGACACGGATCTCTCTCTCATGTAATTTGAATAACTTAAAAAGTCTTTTAATCTTTAAAATTAAAAAAAACTTCTAGTAGTTTTCACTCATCTTTTAGACTTTCGTTAAAAAATAACAATGAAAAATACGTAACATGAACATCATGTATAGAATGATCAAATATTACTGATATAATTATCTAAATCAACTCTTAAACTTAATTTGAACGAATTAAACTCGATTTAAAATAATAATTTAGGCCTACATTTTTTACATTTAATAAATTATTGACATATTTCCTTTATAAAGTCTACACCATAGACTCCTTAAACAACCTCATTATGGAAATTGAATTTCCATATAAATCATGTCATCAATTCTGAAATACACAAACATAAAATTTGAATCGCCATTCTTCACATATAAGGTTGGTTCATTTGCACTCTTGCAAAAGTTTTTTAAGCAAAATAATTATAACTTTCACCATACTAAGCTGTCGGTGCTTGTTTTAGCCCATACAACTCCTTTCACAATAAAACTTTATAGTTGTTCTACATATATACCTCTCCTAAAAGTTTCTCATTAAAAGATAAATATTTTTTGTCCTATCTCTTTTTGCCACTATCTCTTTTCTCTACCTAGAAAATGAGTTACTAGAATTTCCTCCAAAACTTCTTTGATGACTATTACTTCTGCCTCTATCTCTTTCTCTACCAAGAAGATGAGCTATTAGAATTTCCTCTAAAATTTCTTTTCTGACATTTCTTTCTACCTCTGCTTCTTTCCCTACCACCTCTTTCTTTACTTATTCCTCTACTATGATTTGATCTCCTATGATCTTGATTTGAATTGTAACCTCTAAAATCATTTGGCTTCTTCTATAAACCAAGTGTTAATTGAAATGGTGGTTAAATTAGAGCTTTTTATGGATCAATTCAACTGTTATTCATGTGCTTAAAGTGAACTCATCAATTCATGAAAAGAACAATTCTCCAAATTCCTTAACTCTTCAATAATTGTTATCACATGCATATACTTTGTAGGTAGACTGAAAAGCACTCTTTCCATTAACATTTACAAAAAAGATATTATTTGTACTTAAAACTTCACTTCATTAGATATTTATTAGTTTTTTGCAACTAACATTTATAAAAATGATATTAATTTTTCTCTATTTTAAATAGTTTTATTATTAAATTATTAAAATATCATGTTAATAAATTTTAATTAGTTGAAAATCAATTAATATAAAAAGAAGAACCCACCGGCTTGATGCCTTCAACGACCCTAGAGTTTTATGAATTTTTTGTTCCTGTCATGTTTCATGAAATTAGAGTTTTATGAATTTTTTGTTTCTGTCATGTTTCATGAAATTTATCTTACATTGGGTATCAGAGCAGAGTTATAAGAAATTCATGGTTCTCCTTTATTATAGATTTCTCATATTGATATAGAGAGCATTATAAACCCTAATTTGAAAATTTGAAAAACATTAAATTTCATTATTATATGTCTCTAAATTATATGCAAAATCTTATGATTTGATGATTTTAAAGATTGAATTGATATCTGTATATATGAAGTTAAAAAAAAGGTACAAAATTGTTAGGAAAAGTTTCCTAACACTAGCAAGCCAAGCACTGAGGAATAGGAATGTCAAAGCCGGCCTGGCTCGTTTTTGACCTGGTTGGCGGGGCCACGGGCTACTATGGTCGAGTCAGCAGGTAGTAGCCCAAGCCACGGGCCATAGCCCTGGCCGACCATTCTGACCCACCGAGCCACAGGCCACCATAGCCCGGCCCGGCCCATTGACATCCCTACTGAGGAATTCCAACTCCGACTACTAGCGCTAGACGCTGGGAATGAAATTAGCACTAAGTCGCTAGCCTAAATAATTTTTTTAAAATTTCAAATATTATATTTACATTTCAATTACTCATTTGCTGCTAATGAATTATAATATTATAGGTAAATTGAAACTAATGACTATAGAATGTTTTGAAATTGCCCAAAAGTAATTTATTTATTTTATAGTTAATAAAAATAAATATAATTAATGCATATGCACAATTAGTTGTCTTCAGATATTATGTTATAAATTTTTTTAGTTAGTGTATATGAGATTACCAAATTATGTACACCTTAGCATCGCTATGTGTTGTATGGCATATTAATGGATTGCCCAAAGAAGAACATCAATATACAATACATGAAGTTTTCTATATAGCATGTTATTGTATGATTCAAAGAATTAATATTAAGTTTTAATTTTATGTAGCAACTTTTGCCATGCGCCCAAATCTCTCATTTGTTAAGATGTTTAATGGACTAAACTTCTTTGAATAAAGTGAGCAAATCCAATTCTACCTTAGAGCTTTGGACTTGGATTTGACATTTAGAATTGAAAAACCAAATGCTCTAAACGTTTTAAGCACCGATGAAAAAAAATCTATTTTAACAACTAGAAAAAGTCAAATTATTTGACTAGTAATATTAACTCCACTCTTTTGAAAACTAAAAGTGTTAAGGAATTATTTAAGTTTGTAGTAAAGCGCTCTCAAACTACTGACAAGTCTTTTATTGGGACTCTTGTGGATACGTTGACTGCTATAAAATTTGATGGATCACGTAATATGTATGAACACGTCATTAAAATGACAAAATTTATGTCAAGAATTAAGTCTTTAGGAAAGCTGAACTCATCGTCATCTGAACATGTCCCTTCTAAATGAACTATAATATCATGAAAGATAAAATGAAATGTGTATAAATTACATAATAGGTCGATTGGGGAAAAGACTAAACTCAAGAATCAAAGAAGCCACTCCATTACATACGTCAAGAGTATTAATTTTGCATATTAGCCCTGGTAACTTGCTGTATTATGAGAACTGACCAGTATTCTATTGGAATCCAAAAGTGATCGAATCATGGACTCAGCGGAAAATAAATTTTTTTTACAGATTTTGAGCGGATCCCGATAATTGTAAAACTTGAATAAAAATAAAAACGATTTAGAAATCGTACCTTTTTCGCTTTCCTGGTGGAAATCTTTGAAAAACTTTTCAAATCGATCAATCACGAGTTGTCCAAGCATCCAGCTTCTGATGGTATCCACAGAGCAATTCCCAAACTGCTTTTAAGAGGAAAAGACAAAAAGTGCTAGCTTCTAAAAGCTTTTCCGTATTTATAGAAAAATCATAAGAGTCTTTTATTAAAATTAAATATCTTTAATTATAATTAAAATCAAATTCTAATTATAATTAATTTAATTTTAATAAAATCAAATATCTCATATTTGATC
>JANZXP010000194.1:3769622-3780892 GCA_027576715.1 Erythroxylum flavicans
AATTCCATGAATGGATGAGTAACGAATTCCAAATAGCATAACGTCATGACACATCCGTGGTTCTGTTTCAAATAACGAATTCCCCCTAAGAAAAAGATTGAAGAAGATAGTGTACCTGAATATGAAGACAGCGTTGTATGAAGATTGAAGAACCAGCCCAGACGTGACGTGAAGGAGCAGATGGAAGCTAGGGCGATGGGCGATAGAAGAATGAGGAATTTGAAAAGTTTCAACAATTTTATCTTTCTTAATAAGAAAAACTACCCATGTCAACTAAATAAAATTTCAAATAATTCATAAAAATGTTAAGAGCCATATTAAGAAGTGTTCGAGCTGTTTTTAACTATGTCCGAGCCGTGTTCGAGCTGATAAAAATAATTTTTTTATTCCGACATGTATAGACACGTGTCCGACACGTGTCCACCGCGTGTCCGTGTCAGACAAGTGTAGAACACTGAGCCGTGTCCGTGCTACATAGGTTATTTCAATTCAGCCAACATTTCACGTGATTTCAATTCTCTAGCGTTGCTACTCTTCTTTTTTAACGTTGAAATTGGAGTCTTCTCATTATACCCACACTCAACTTCAACACAATAACCTTATCCCTACAATAACCCACAGCCACTCTTCTCCCAACAGCAGACCCATGCAACAGCAGCCTCCCTTAACACAGCACTCCGCTTCATGTAGTTACCCTCAATGCATTCATAGCTCGGTCTAGCCTCATGTCATTTTTTTTATTAATTTTTTCTTTTCATTTTAATAATGAACTTTTTCAATGATATTACTTATAATGAAATTGATGTTTATAAGTTGCTCTATGTAAGTGTGAATGTTTATTAGTTAATAAGATTATTTTTTAGTCAGGGGTAAATATGTCATATGAACTAGTTGAATTCATTTTGATTGTGTTCTAAACAGTGTAAATTGAATTCAATTCAATCTCATTAATGTAATTGAATCCAACTTGTTAATGAATTCAATTTGAAGGTTTCCAAACACCCCGTAAGCTAAACCATCAAAGAAAGGGAGGATTTGCAGCGTCATTGTGGCTAACATAACGCAACCTGCCAACGAAAGGCTAGAAATAGTCCATCCCGATAATCATTTTTTGAACTTTCTCCAAAATGTCTACATACACTATCTTGGTGATCCAACTATCAGTGGTTTTGTTGGAGCTTGGCATATCCAAGGGTGGGGAATGGTGTGGCACTTGGTTTTTTGTAAGGTGTGATAAGATAACCACTGAGTGTTTTTTAGGGTTTAAAGTGGTGGTGGGCTTTTTCTAAAATGCAGTAGCTATATGGGTAGTTTGGGTACCTTGAGTGTGATGGGTTGGTGTCGTTGCACGTGAGGGGGCAGTAGTATTAGATGCTAACGTATTGTTAGGCACTGTAGCTGTATAGGACCCTTTCTTAGTAGTGGTTTTACGAGGTCCATTGTTGAAGGACCTAGTATGGTGTTGTGGGATCAACTGAGACTGGTCTAGAAGCATGTTTTTAGTCTGTGGATTTCTCCCCAGAATTCCTTCCCAAAGCTTATCATTGTGAGTTGCGATCACATCAAATATGGACCCGTGCCCTTTAAATTCACTACCATTTTTCAACACCAGCCTTTGCGCAACCGAGACAGTCTTCTTCCAAGCTCGACCTTTCTTGGAGCAATCATCCAGCGCCATGTTGAGGCTGCGTAAGAGCCACCATTCTCAAGAAATTCTCAAGAAAATTCCTCATAACCTTTATTATTCTCTAACGGACAAAATGTTGTCAGGAAAAAGATCCATACAGAGAAAAGTTAACAATGGAAGAAAACAACAAAAGAAAAAAATAGCCAATAAAACATGCCCACCCTTTTCCTTAATCGTATCTAATTATACCCTTCCCTATTCTCCTCACACTTCTCACATCACCCAACTAAATGTAATTCTTTAGTCGTCTTAGCCGTTGTGTCTGTCGAGAGCTCCTTCTAAGCATAGGTGGCATTGTACCAGTATTTCTCACATCATTAGTTGAGGTGGCACCTGCGTTATTCATAACATTAGCTCCCACCTGAATGGGAACCTTGTCCGCAGGGTTAGCACAAGCGAATGTTTGTAAAAGTTTTGATTTATCCTCCCAAGTTGCGTCAGATTCTCCCAGTCCATCCCATCACACAAGCCACTGTTCTACTATCATAGCACTACGTTGTACTTGACGACGTTGTAAATTTTCAGCTGGTTGTAAAAGTAAGGTGGAAATTGTGTCCACTAGGTGCAGTGGAGTGACCTGCTCAACTGGAATACCATAGCAACGACGAAGTAAGGATACATAAAACACGGGATGTATCTTAGCTACCTCCGGCAAATCCAATTTGTAAGCCACATTACCAATTTTCTTTATAACCTGAAAAGGCCCGAAATAGCGTGGACCTAGCTTAGAGTGACGATGCAGACGAATGGAATGTTGGCGGTATGGCTGCAAGCGAATAAAGACCCACTCCCCTGTTTCAAAGTGAATCTCTCGCCTATTTTTGTCAGCATAACTCTTCATAATATTTTGAGCTCTTAATAGGTGCTGTTTCAACTGAGCAATAATCTGATCTCGCTGTTTCAACCAAGACTCAACTAGTGGATTGCCTGTGGATCCAGTAATATAGCGAGCAACAACAGGGGGGACGACCATATAAAATCTCAAAGGGTGTGGTCTTTGCCGAAGTTTGGTATGATGTATTGTACCAAAACTCGGCCTATGATAATAGAGCTGGCCAGGATTTTGAAGAGTCTCCGATAAAACAACAAAGGTACAATTCTAAGGTCTTATTAAGAATCTCCGTTTAACCATCCGTTTGTGGGTGGTAGGCGGTGCTTGGAGATAACTGTGTACTTTGTAACCTGTTAACTTCCTTCCAAAATGAAGTTAAAAATTGAGGATCACAATCTGTAACAATCGAAGTTAGAATGCCATGCAAGCGAATCACATCTGTCACAAATGCTGCTGTCATAGATTCACTAGTCACAGGTGAAGAGAGAGCAATAAAATGGCCATATTTCGAAACTCTGTCCACGACAACCAAGATTACGTACTTTCCTTTTACAAGCGGTAATCATGTTACAAAATCCATAGATATTCCTTCAAAAACCATGTCAGGAATAGGTAGAGATTCAAAAGGCCAGCCAGCTTAACACATATATCTTTCTTTCTTTGACAGGTTTGACAATTCATGACAAACTCCTAGACATCTTGACGTATAGAACGCTAGAAAAAGTTAGAAGATAACCTGTGAAAGGTTCTTGTAATTCCAGAGTGACCACCGACTAGAGAGGAGTGAAAATCAAACAATAATTGTTGGCGTAACTCACTGTCTTTTGGCACCACCAAGTGGTCCTTATAGAATAAGAGACCCTCGATGAAATTAAATCCTGGAACTACGACAGGGTCGTTCTGAAGGCGTTGTTGCAGGTCGAGTAATTCTGGGTGCTGCTTATTGGCTATGCATAGCTTATCAACAATGCTGAAAGTAATTTTTGTCAGTGGAAAGAAATGAGCTGGAGTTGTTCTGGACAAGGCATCCACAGCGGCATTTGATTTCCCTGTGCGATACAAAATGTCAAAATCATAGCCAATAAGTTTGGCGAGCCATTTTTGTTGTTTGGGGGTCTGTATCACTTGTTCAGTGAGGTTCTTCAATGATTACTGATCAGTTAAGATTGTAAATCACCTCCCCAATAAATATTGCCTCTATTTTGAAACTGCTTGTGTAATGGCATACATCTCCCAGTGATAAGTTGGCCCATTGCATACGAGGGCATAATTTTTGGCTAAAGAATGCTATAGGATGGCTATCTTGAGATAGGATGGTACTAATACCGATAGCAGAGGCATCTGTCTAGACAGTAAACTGCTTGGAAAAGCCTGACAGTTTTAATATAGGGGCAGAGGCAAGCTTTTCTTTTAAAGTGATAAAAGCGGATAAGGTCTGTTCATTCCAATGAAAATTGTCCTTTCTTAGAAGATCTATCAATGCTCCTACAATAGCGACATAATTCTGAATAAACCGGCGAGTCCCAAGAAGCTTCTAACATCGCGCACAGACTTAGGTTCTGGCCACTTCTGAATTGCTGAAATGTTATTAGCATCAACCTCTACACCTGTAGCCGTAACGATATGGCCTAAATAGGCTATTTGCTACTATCCAAACAAACATCTCGATAACTTAGCAACCAGATTATTGTCACGGATAATTTGCAAAACCACCTCCAGATATTTCAAGTGAGCATACCAAGAATAGCTATAAACCAAAATATCGTCAAGGAAAACCAAGACGAATTTGTGAAGGAATGGCTGAAATATGTCATTCATAAGGAACTGAAAGGTCGATGGAGCATTGGTAAGTCCAAATGGCATTACCAAAAACTCATAGTGGCCATCGTGAGTTCGAAAAGCCATCTTCGGTATATCCTCCAGCTAAACTCGAATTTGATGATATCCTGCTAACAAGTCAAGTTTTGAAAAATAAGATGCCCCAAATAAGTCATCAATAGATGGTATTGGAAATCGGTCACGAACTATAACGACATTCAAGGACCTATAATCTACACAAAAACGCCATGTACCATCCTTCTTTCTTACCAACAACATAGGGGAGGAAAACGGGCTGGTGCTTAGTTTAATAATTCCCTCCTTTAACATGTCAGTAACCAATCGCTCAATCTCCTGTTTCTAATAGTGCAGATAGCGGTAAGGCTTAACAATAACTGGAGTTGTACCCAGCACCAGTGGAATGTTATGATCATGTGGTCTGGTTGGTGGCAAGCCATGAGGTTTCTGAAAGATATCAGAAAACTTATCGAGCATGGTTTGTAACTCAGGGGGATTGGCCAACAGTTGCCTAGAATCGGGACTTGTAAGCTGCAACCGAAAATAACCACTAGTTGCATTGGTGGATTGAATGTGACGCAAGGCATGGAGAGAAGCCTACTGAGCTATAATCTGCTTATCACCCTGCAATTTCACAGTCTGAGATCCCAACTGAAATTCGAAGCAAAACCGTGAATAATCAGTAATGACTGGACCTAAAGTAGCTTGCCAAGAGACGCCCAATACAACATCCCAACCTTAAAGAGGCAGTACAAACAAATAAACACAAATAGTATAGCCCTGAATCACCAAAGGGACATTACGCACAATGCCACAGCACACCAAATGTTCACTATTGCCGACTAAAATAGCAAAATCAGCAATAGGCTCAACCAGAAGATTAAGGAATTTAGCAACACGAGATTGGATGAAACTGTGTGTGCTGCCTCCATCCGACAAAATGTGTACAGTGGAACCATTAACAGAGCCCAAGAATCTAATCGTATTTAGAGAAGTATCACCTGACATGGCAAAATGAGAGATTGCCGTGGTGTAGTCGGCTTCTGGGCATGGAAGGTCTGTAAGAGTTGGCAGTGACTCCATGGCCAGATCATCAGAGGAAAAGTCACACTCGTTCTCTAGGAGTAATAGCTGAGGAAGAGAGTTGCATTTATGGTCTCACGTATATTTGTCATCACAATAATAACAGAGGCCCTGCTTGCGTCGTTAAGCTGCCTCCGCTGGAGTCAAACGTCGAACTGGTAATTTGGCCCCTGTGGAAAAAGTAGCCGAGGTGGTGGAAGATGTTGGGACCGATGGAGTAGCGGCCATAGTCGATGCTGACGTTATTGGAGAGGAAGAAACAGCCTTGGATGTGGACGAAGAGGCAAAAGAACGATTGAATGTGGGCCTGGAAGACCCTTTTTCACACACGATTCGTAACTCGTGAAGTTGTGCTAAGCGGACTACCTCCTCAAACTCAGTAGGCTCAGTCAATAATACCGCAGCCTTGATGTCCTCGCGCAAGCCTGACAGAATCCAACGAACAACAAATAGAGAGGGTAGCAGCATTGACTGATTCATCGTGGACTCAAAATGTGCACGATAGTCCTCGCCAGTAAAAGTCTGGCGGAGGTTAGCAAGTTCTCCTCCGGAGATTCTAAATCACTGGGTCTGAACCGTTTTTGCAAGAGATCACTAAAGGGACCCCAACTAGAGAGTTGGTGATTACGGTGCATCCAATGGAACCACTCAGCAGTGGCACCATCTAGATAAAAGGAAGCTATCGATAAACGATCTTCCTCCCTGATGTTGTAAAATTCAAAATAGCGTGTGGCATGAAAGATCCAACGCTCCGTATTATTACCATCAAAACGTGGAAGCTCAACAGAAGCTAACTTATGACGGATAGGCAGAGGAGCACCATTGGGACTAGAAGGAACACCCACAGAACCAAAACAAACTGGAGACCCATCACTAGACGAAGCTGATAAAGAAGTACTCGTAGGAAGATGATTGAGCAGCTGTTTGAGAAGCTGCTGTTGCTCAGAGAACTACTTGGACTGATCCGCAAATTACTTCGAATGATCGTCCAAAACAGATGTGAGGGAAGAAATGTCTGCTTGCATCTTAGTATGAGATTCCTTGATGCTAGTAACATCCGCATCCAGTGTTCTAAAGCGGGTCTGATACTTTGCCATTTTTGCAGATAATCAATGAAAGCACCAATGTAATGAAATTCTCAAGAAAATTCCTAAAAACCTTTAATATTCTCTGACGCACAGAATGCAGTCAGGAAAAAGATCCATACAGAGAAAAGTTAACAGCGGAAGAAAACAACAAAAGAAAAAAATAGCCAACAAAACATGCCCACCCTTTTCACTAACTATATTTAGTTGTACCCTTCCCTATTCTCCTCACACTTCTCACGCCACCCTGCTAAATGTAATTCTCCAGTCATTTTGGATGTTGTGTCTGTCGAGAGCTCCTTCTAAGTATAGGTGGCATCGTACCAGTATTTCCCACATCATTAGTCGAGGTGGCATCTGCGTTATTCATAACAGCAGCCGCTCCATTATCTTGATGCACATTACCAGTGTCGTTCCCCCGGTGAATATGGTCTGGGCAAGCATTGTCCAAATGCCCAAATGTTCCACACCGAAAGCAAATAGCAGGCAAGCCTTCATACTCTAGCTGGATAAGCCCTCCATCCACCATAATTTGTGACACTAAAGGCCTGCTAGGATCAAGTTCAACAGCTATATGAGCATATTTGCCTCTCGAAGCATTCTCAGTCGAATAATCTATTTTAATGACGTTGCCAATTAAGCAACCGACCGTTCGAAGGATGCTTTTATGATAGTGCTTAAGTGTAATCCCTAGCAACCGAACCCAGGCAACAACACTTTGAAGGACATGATCCTCCCCCCGAAAGTCTCGCGTCCATGATTGGGTTGTGAGATAATGCCCACGTACAGTCCAGGGGCCTCCCAGTAAGACATACTACAAATCTTTTTCTCTGTTGAACTTAATCAGGAAGAAATCATTTGCCAGGTCGATGATCTTATAGTCTCCCTCAGTTTTCTAGAGGGCCGACAGTTTGGAATAGAGGGTTTTGTATCCAAGCTGACGCCTAAACAACTTCACGATAATGGCATTCCTCCAAGGCTTCTCCACCAGACTGTGAATCTTTGCGAACAACTAGATCGAAGGAACAGGTCCCTTTTTATTGACGATCACATCTTCATCCATCAGCTCCAACTCAAGATATTCGTCCATTTGAGTCTGGTCCTCCATGGTGCTCTTCTGTAAAAAGTGTCCCGGAATGATCATGGGAAGTGAGTCTCTTCATTCACGTTTTGAAATCATAAGCGTTTTTTCTTAGTATTCTGGTCATCCTCTAATGAAGGGGATAGCGCCTTGAGTTTGCCACTGGTATCCTCGGGATCAGACTCGTCTATACATATACGCAAGACGTAAGATCTTTTGTTCCCAAAGTTGGTGTGCCCTCTCTTCCAATGCAATCCCATTCATTTAATTTTTATAGGTTGTATTTATTGAATGGATATATTTTTATGGAATAGAGTAAGAGTAACAGGTGATTTGTTACAGTACGACGGGGATTGTAAGCAATAACATATATGTATATTAATATATGAACGTGTTATAACTAGCACGGTGTTACCTTGGTTGGAAACTACATAAGCATTATTCAATAATAAAAAAAGATGTGATTTTCTTGTGATATTTTTTATTATTTTTAAAATACGTTTTATTTAAAATTAAAAAAATATTTTGTGATATAAAGAAATATATTTTTAAATTTTACTGGGCTTTGTTAAATTATTTTAACATATTATTAAATATGTAGTAAAATATTTTAATTTTGATATTAATATGATAACATCAACGTCAACAATACCAACAACCTATTAGAAATCTCACTGACACGCGAGATCTGAGAAGGTCCAATAATACACAGCCTGGAAAGATAGTATTATAAATTTTACTAAAATAATTTAATAGATATTTAATAAACGATTAAAATTAATTATTAATTTCATAATTATTTTAATCTAAATTTAATATCCAAATTTACTAAATAATTTCATAAAGAGTTAGTAAAAAGATTAAAAGATGCTTTCAATATTATGTTTTAAAATAATTTAAAATTATATGTTTTTTAAAAATAAAAAAATATGTCTATTTTTTTGTTCTTTTACTCAAAACATTTCTACTTTTCTTTTTCTTTTGCTTATTTTTCTAATATGAGTTACTTGTGGTCGGGTAAAGCCTGTCTTAGTACACTCACACTTGTCAAATCAAGGACAGGTTAGACACTTAGACTTGCATTTTATATCTAAGCTGTTTAACCTATCTCTAGATAAGACAGATAAGTTTGTAAGCATAAAATTATAGAAGAATTATATTATTGTGTACAAAGAACCAATTTGATATTGTATGAGATTCTGTAATTGATTTGATGTTTTATGATGTCATGCTTTGAACTTCTTTATAACTTCAATCAAAGTCACTATCGGGATAAGATATTTTGTACTAGTTATGGTGTTTCTATCGTGTTTTATTAAATCTCATCCCCACATTTACGTAGACCACAGATAAATATATGGATGAGATTTAATGAAACAGAGTTAGAAAAGAGTAAGTGGAATAAAGGATTTGATGAGGCCATTGTCGTAAGTTACAGTGAGACCACGTCTCAATCACATCAAATCCTTATTACTCTGTTTCAACTCTGTTCTATTAAATCTTATCCATATATTTATATGAGGCCTACTTAAATGTGCGGATGAGATGTAATAGAACATAATAGGAATACCATAACCGGAACATCAAATCCTTATTACTTTGTTCTAACTCTGTTCCATTAAATCTCATCCATATATTTATATAGGGTATATTTAAATGTGTGGATGAGATTTAATAGAATATGATAGGAATATCATAATCGAAACAGGAAATCTGATCCCTCTCTCAACAATCATGGTGTAAAGTTTAGTAATTTAAGTTTGAATTTCTTAATAATGATCATTTTGGTCTTGCTTATAATGAAAATCAATTAAAAAATTAAGTTAATTGAATTTTGAATTTGATTAAAATTTAAGAAACTTGGCTGAATAATTTAAATATGATTTAAAATTAAAAAGTCTAGAAAATTATATTCCCAACTCTTCAATCTAAACTTAAAATTATATTTCTTGTTGAATAAGAAATCTTCAAAAAAAACTTTATATTTAAAATTCTAGAAAAATATTTTTTCTAATTTTTAGTTATTCGTAAAAGTTTATTCTCTTAGACTTTGTTTTAAAAAAAAACTAATTACATTCCTTATGAACATTACACTTATGCTAAACAAATATTATTAATACGATGATTTAACCAAACTCTTAAGTTAAACATAATTAGTTAAATTTGATTAAAACTAGTAATTTATTATAATTATTTAAATTATTAATTTAAGTTAAACAATTCGGACCAAGTTTAAGAATAGTAACACTTGATTAATCCATGTTTAATATCATATTATATGTATTTTTTCATTATTTTTAACTGAAATATACGAGAAAGAATTTTTCTAGAAAATTGAAAACTATTTTTTAAAAATTTTTAAAGATTATGAGATTTCTTAAATAATCGATATAACTAATTAATAAATATATTTGACTAAAAAGTTGTTAACCAAAATTGAAATAACTCCTAAATATCTCAACAATTTCATTGAAACATCATAAATGAACTTTGTTAATATTATAATATAAATCAAATTATAATATATCTCTAAAAAAAGAACAATACAAGCGATACATATGGTAAGAAAATTGCAGGCTCTATGTTTATGAATGGCAATGAGAAAGACATTTTCTTCAATTTTTTAAAGACATCATTAGTCGAGGTGACACTTGCGTTATTCATAACATTACCTCTCGCCAAAATTGGAACCTTGTTCGCAGGGTTAGCACAAAAGAATGTTTGCAAAAGTTTCGATTTATCCTCCCAAGTTATGTCAGATTCTCCCAGTTCATCCCATCGCACAAGCCACTGTTCTATTATTATAGCATCACACTGTACTTGACGGTGTTGTAAAATTTCAGCTGCCTGTAAAAGTAAGGTGGAAATTGTGTCCACAAGGTGCAGTGAAGTAACCTGCTCAACTGGAATACCATGGCAACGACGAAGTAAGGATACATAGAACACGGGATGTATCTTAGCTGCCTCCGTCAGATCCAATTTGTAAGTCACATTACTAATTTTCTTTATAACATGAAAAGGCTCGAAATAGCTTGGAGTGACGCTGCAGATGAATGGAATGTTGGCGGTATGGTTGCAAGCGAACGAAGACTCACTCCCTGCTTCAAAGTGAATCTCTCGCCTATTTTTGTCAGCATAACTCTTCATAGTATTTTGAGCTCTTAACAGGTGCTATTTCAATCGAGTCTCAACCGGTGGATTGCCTGTGGATCCAGTAATTCAAAAAAGCTTTATATTTAAAATTCTAGAAAAATATTTTTTTCTAATTTTTAGCTATTCATAAAAGTTTATTCTCTTAGAGTTTATTTAAAAAAATAACAAATTACATTCCTTATGAATATTACACTTATGCTAAACAAATATTATTAATATGATGATTTAACCAAACTCTTAAGTTTAAACATAATTAATTAAATTTGATTAAAACTAGTAATTTATTATAATTATTTAAATTATTAATTTAAGTTAAATAATTCGGACCAAGTTTAAGAATAGTAACATTTGATTAATCCATGTTTAATATCATATTATATATATTTTGTCATTATTTTTTAACTGGAATTTAAGAGAAGGAATTTTTCTAGAAAATTGAAAACTATATTTTTAAAAATTTTAAAGATTATGAGATTTCTTAAATAATTGATATAACTAATTAATAAATATATT
>JANZXP010000194.1:3780992-3795419 GCA_027576715.1 Erythroxylum flavicans
TCTTCAATCTAAACTTAAAATTATATTTCTTGTTGAATAAGAAATCTTAAAAAAAAACTTTATATTTAAAATTCTAGAAAAATATTTTTTTCTAATTTTTAGTTATTCGTAAAAGTTTATTCTCTTAGACTTTGTTTAAAAAAATAACAAATTACATTCCTTATGAACATTGCACTTATGCTAAACAAATATTATTAATATGATTATTTAACCAAACTCTTAAGTTTAATCATAATTAATTAAATTTGATTAAAACTAGTAATTTATTATAATTATTTAAATTATTAATTTAAGTTAAATAATTCGTACCAAGTTTAAGAATAGTAACATTTGATTAATCCATGTTTAATATCATATTATATGTATTTTGTCATTATTTTTTAACTTAAATTTAAGAGAAGGAATTTTTCTAGAAGATTGAAAACTATATTTTTAAAAATTTTAAAGATTATGAGATTTCTTAAATAATCGATATAACTAATTAATGAATATATTTGACTAAAAAGTTGTTAACCAAAATTGAAATAACTCCTAAATATCGCAACTAATTTCATTGAAACATCATTAATGAATTTTGTTAATGTTAGTATATAAATCAAATTATAGTATATCTCTAAAAAGAGAACAATACAAGCGATACATATGGTAAGAAATTTGCGGTCTCTATGTTTATGAATGGCAATGGGACTTAGGGTTTCTTCAATTATTTAAAATAATTTTTTAAAATTAAAAATATAAAATAATATTTTTAAATTAAATTTAAGTCTAAGTTACTCAAATTCAAGTTTATTTAAGATCTAATTTTAAACTTAACCTACTTATCAAAAATGGGATTAAATATTTTGTTCTGGTTATAATATTTTTATTATATTTTATTAAATCTTATTCACACAATTATATTAACTCCACGTAAATATATAAATATTATTTAATAAAACAGAATAACTAAAAAAGAGAATTTAACGCGACTAAAAACAAGTAAAGTTTAAGTTCACGAGTGGACGCATCACCAAAACCAAATTTTGTTGTACTTAGACCAAAACAACGACGTACGACTTCATCCTCTTTGCTCGTATCCTTAATAGACAACGTGAGTGGCACACGAGCCTTTGTCCTACGTGGCCACTTTCTTCCGCTAGAGCGGGGCCTAACTATCCAGCGTGGCAACTCATTTGTGGGCCCATTGCAAAAGAAAGGCAAGTTGAATGTCAACGTGGCTTTTGGTAATAACGAGACAAAAGTGTGTCAGTCCTAATGTACCACGTGACTCTCAGGAGAAGCCTTTGGATCGGAGTGTCAGGTGTAGACTCCCAAGAAAATTCATAGAAGTCATAATTGTGAAGAAGAACATAAATCCTCCTCTTTAAGGGTGTTGCTGTCATGGAACTAAACTAATGCCCACCTAATCCTCCTTTGTATTGTTCCTCCTTCACGCTTCTCTAGCCAAGCAGTGACCTTTGTCGGTATATTGCATACTTCAAAGTACTTCGCAAACACGCTCACTCACTTTCACGTATTTTAGTCTCCCAGATCACAGATAAGAGAGGATCTTTGAGCAAGCTTTCTCTTTTGTGTCAATGGCTACCATGGACCAGAGCTATGGAGGTGTAGACGCAGAAAAGGCCCGACTTGACACTGTAGAAGAAAATGAGAGATGTCCTGTAGAAGAAGTAGCACTAGTTGTGCCTGAAACTGATGATCCAACAATACCAGTGTTGACATTTCGTGCATGGTTTCTGGGTTTTGCTTCATGCATAGTCCTAATCTTCCTCAACACTTTTTTCACTTACCGCACTCAGCCTCTCACCATCTCAGCCATTCTAATGCAGATTGCAGTCTTGCCAATTGGCAAGTTTTTGGCCAGGGTTTTGCCCACTACACAGTATAAGATCTTCGGTTGGGGGTTTACTTTGAATCCTGGACCGTTTAATATCAAAGAGCATGTGATCATCACTATCTTTGCTAACTGTGGAGTGTCTTATGGTGGGGGTGATGCCTACTCTATTGGTGCCATTACTGTCATGAAGGCTTACTATAAGCAGAGCCTCAGTTTCATTTGTGGGATTTTCATAATCTTAACTACTCAGGTAAGAAATTATTCTTATGTTTTTTCTTCCCCTTCAAATCCTTTTCGGGTTTGACTGTTGCTGAGTGAACTCCTACGTCGAATTTGTGTTGGCACCGATTGTTTAAGGATTGATAAAGTTGAGATCTTTTAAATGAAATTGGTTTGGTTTGTGTTACTGTCTCTTTTTAAATTGCTGAGGTTACTGATTTGTTTCTGAAGAGCAAATCAAGTTGATCACTATGCAATTTATTTCAATTAAATATAATATTAATTTCCCAATCTTCTGAAACACTTGAATGATGCTAAAAGATGACATTTTGGATGAAAACGTTGTTCTATTTCTGTTGAATTTTTTAAGTTGTTCTTTGGATTGTGAAGGCTGGACGTTTTCCTTATTTCTTGCCATTTTGCTCTCTTACGTCTTATGTGAAAGACTTCTCTGCACGAACTTAATATTAGAACTAGTTTCAGTAACATTTCCTTTTCATATTTGGCTATATTAATGCAGATATTAGGCTATGGATGGGCTGGTATGCTGAGGAGGTACCTGGTTGATCCTGTCGAGATGTGGTGGCCTTCAAACGTGGCTCAGGTTTCTCTGTTCAGGTCTGGCCGCTAATTCTTTACCTTCTAAACCTTTGCCTGGCTTTCAAGTTTTTCCACGAACTGTTTGGTTAAAGATAATTAATGACAGCACTCATTGACTGCTCAATTTTGTATTTTGTTTCGTTTGTTGAAGAAACATAATAAAAAGAGTAGTCCAGTCCACATAATAAGATTATCACAATTGCTTAACGAGTTTGGAATTTTTAGAAAACTGGTTACCTGGTGTATGTTCCCCATTTCAAAGTTTAGAAACCAAATATATATATATATATATTTCTTAATTTTTCTTCAAGCAAGAACCTTTGAATTTCAAAGTTTAGATTTAAGTGGTTGAATTCAAAAGAGCTAAAGTCTGGGAAATGTGTAAGGTAGTGATGTTAAAAGTTTGTTTTCTTTGCATGAATTGTCATGTCCTTCGGCTGAGAATCTGTTTCGAGGTTTGCTTTCTGTTATTCCATTGAAGGGGCATTTGGCACTCACTGCAACTAAAAAATCTGTCATACTCTCTTAATTTGCTATTGGTTGCTAGGAAACCATTTTTAGTTAGATTCATGGAGGCAATGATCATGCAGAATCACTTGCACACATAAAGAACTTGTTCCAGATGAAGTTTATAGTTGCTACATACGAACGTTCAACAAAACATTTTCTGTCTGCTGGAGAACTCATTTTGGAAAATTTGTTTCTACAGAGCACTTCATGAAAAGGAATCCAACAAGAAAAGCATGAGCCGTATGCGATTTTTCGTGGTTGTCATGGCAGCAAGCTTTATCTATTATGCATTTCCTGGCTACTTGTTCCCAATCCTGACATTTTTCTCATGGGTCTGCTGGGTGTGGCCTCACAGTATCACAGCTCAACAAGTAGGTTCAGGTTACCATGGATTAGGGGTTGGTGCATTTACCCTTGATTGGGCTGGAATTTCTGCTTATCATGGCAGCCCCCTTGTGACACCATGGCATTCCATTCTTAATGTTGGGGTTGGATTTATCTTGTTCATCTACATAATAGTCCCTATCTGTTATTGGAAGTTCAACACTTTTGATGCCAGGAAGTTTCCTATTTTTTCCAACCAACTTTTCACTTCTACTGGCCAGAAATATGATACCACCAAGATCTTAACTCCAAATTATGAACTCGATATTACTGCTTATAATAGTTACAGCAAGCTGTATCTTAGCCCTCTGTTTGCATTGTCAATTGGATCGGGGTTTGCAAGATTTACAGCAACGCTAACTCATGTGGCACTCTTTCATGGAAGGTAAGCTGCCTTACAAGTTTAGTTTCATATGCAACAAATTGTTCAAACGTTCCCATATATCATCAATTTATATTGCCTTCTGATTGGAATGCCGATCAAAGATACCTTTGTTTAATTTTCTGCTGTCCAGAGACATATGGAGGCAAAGCAGATCAGCAATGAAGAACATGAAATTGGATGTTCATGCAAAACTAATGAGAAATTACAAGCAAGTGCCTGAATGGTGGTTCTACGTTCTACTGGTAGGGAGTGTTGCCTCGTCTTTACTAATGTCTTTTGTATGGAAAAAGGATGTGCAGTTGCCATGGTGGGGTATGATATTTGCATTTGGATTGGCTTGGGTTGTTACACTTCCTATTGGAGTCATTCAAGCAACTACGAACCAGGTACTAGCCAATGTGATTATTGATTTAGACCTTAAACGAGAAACTGAGTGCATATTGGAGCTCAGAATGTTCCTGTATTTAATATTGCAGCAACCTGGATATGACATAATAGCACAGTTTATTATCGGGTACGTCCTACCGGGAAGACCGATCGCGAACTTGCTTTTCAAAATTTATGGACGAATTAGCACAATCCATGCTCTCTCTTTTTTATCTGATCTGAAACTTGGGCATTACATGAAAATCCCACCTCGGTGCATGTATGTAGCTCAGGTATTACAGCTAAGGAACTCATATCCACTTTAGCAATTGCTACCTCTGCTCTTGCAGAGTGTTATACTGAAGATTTGCTTATTGTTTTTTGTAGTTGGTAGGAACTTTAGTTGCTGGTGTAGTCAATCTTGCAGTTGCTTGGTGGATGTTGGATAACATTGATAACATATGTGATGTTGAAAATCTTCATCCTGATAGTCCATGGACCTGTCCCAAATACCGAGTCACCTTTGATGCTTCTGTAATTTGGGGCCTGATTGGACCAAGGCGGCTCTTCGGACCTGGAGGATTGTACCGAAATTTGGTATGGCTGTTCCTCATTGGAGCTTTCTTGCCGGTGCCTGTTTGGATATTGAGCAAAATGTTCCCAGAAAAGAAATGGATTCCATTGATAAACATACCAGTCATATCTTATGGCTTTGCTGGAATGCCACCTGCAACTCCAACCAACATAGCAAGCTGGCTCATCACCGGCACCATCTTCAACTACTTCGTTTTCCGATTCCACAAGCGCTGGTGGCAGAAATACAATTACGTTCTGTCAGCAGCATTGGACGCTGGGACAGCTTTCATGGGTGTTCTCTTGTTCTTTGCTCTGCAAAACGAAGGTGTAAATTTAAAATGGTGGGGAACTCAGCTTGATCACTGCCCTCTTGCAACCTGTCCAACCGCACCAGGTATCAAGGTTGACGGATGTCCTGTCTTTACATAGCCATAAAACTGGACATGCTAGAGCTGGTTTAGAGTTGATATTGGAAGTGCAAATACAGTAGGAGTGAAGATTAGTGAGCACTAAAATAACCAATTTGCTTTCCTTTGTGTATACTTCTAAATTTAAGTGCAATTTGTGAGATTAGTTGCATCTTTTGGTTTTATTTGTCCATAAGAATAAGACGTATTATTGGATTTCTTCAGACCCCACATTTTAGCGTGATTCTCACCGGGTATTGTTGTTGTTATTGTTGTTATTGTTGAGTTAAAATCTTGACCCCGCATTTTAGCGCAGCTCTCATTGGATATTGTTATTTTTATTATCGTTGAGTTAGGATAGTTCAAGCTTTTTCTCATTTCATGCTAAATGTTACAGGAGAATATTGTTATAATATGTTTAGCTTAAGATGAAATGAAAACTCTGAAAATGTTCCTGTTGATTAAGACAAACCTCTTCGTATGGAGCAATTGTTCTCTTTTGTTTGGGCTTGACAACTGGATCCGGACGTACCCTGACCTATGGCCTGACAGATAATGACAAAACGACGTCGTTTTAAATGTTTTAAAAAAATAATAAGTTAGGCCAAGCTATCTAACTCAGCCAGGCTCATTATTATCCCTACTGTTAATTTACATAGATATAATAAGAAATGCTATCTAATAAATAATAGTATACTTCTTATAATTTCACTATGTTTTGAGAACTCCTTTATGATTTCAATTGAATCAAAAGATTTTTCTAATTTGATAATACATTAAATAGACCTTTTTAATTTTAAATTTCTAGTTGAATTTTTATATTATTTATGTTGAAACAATAATTTTTATTTTTATTTATTTATAATAGTAATCATCATAACTTTATCAAATAAAAATTCAATAAAGTTATGAATGTCAACAGGTCGGGCTGAGCCCGGGCTATGTCCCGATGGGCCACTGGCGGGCTGAGTTAAGCATTTTGAAATTTTTTTGCTTAACCCAATTCGGTCCAAAACGACGTTATTTTGGAAAAAATAGGCGGGCCATGGGCCTAACAGGCTCCGTCATATCATAGTCGGCCCGTGGCCGGCTCATGGCCCGGCCCGGCCATCTCTAAACAAAGTACTATCTAAAGGGTATATTTTACAAATAGTCAAAATATACCCATCAAATTCTCTGTTCCATTTACTCTTTTCCAACCCTGTTCTATTAAATCTTATCCATATATTTATGTGAGGTCCATATAAATGTGTGGATGAGATTTAATGGAACATGATAAGAATACCATAAGTGATTCGGGAGATCTTATCCCCAAAATATAAGATCCCTTTCAAAACATTAGGAAACTGCATAAAGTTTTCTTTTTGTAAAATGAGACTTGATACGACGACGGTTCATGACTGGAATCAAATTGGTAACTACTGGCGCTACTTTCCTCAACCGTAAATAACGGTCAAAAGCAACTGCTCCCACGAAAATGGAAGGAGAAAAAAAGTTACTACCTTTGAACGAGCCAGAAATGGAGTTGTTTTGATCAAATGATGGCGTTCAAGTTCAAAAGTGCCACATCCAATTCGTTTGTGTGTTTCGTTTTCCTTGTAGCTTTTGTTTATCAATCTCCAAGTGCAGGTATTCATCAAAATCCTTTTCCTTTTTCTTCACAGTTTATGATCTTCTGTCCTTGTAGTTAATATGATATGGAGATTTGATTGATTCTCTTTAGTTGTTGTTTGTGAAGTTGGAGCAGAAGTGCCCAAATTTGCTTTCAGTTGGTTGAACGATAACAACACATTCCGAGCTGGAGAAAGTGCGACCATAAGTATCAAAGTGTTGGGAACATTCGAAAATGCTTCGCTTGGAAAAAGTGATTTCAGGCCTACAATCACAGTCAATGAGAAGATGGGAAACAGTTCTTTCATTTCTGGGGTGTTCCTAGATACTTCAGGGGACACTAGCCAGTGGAGAATTCTCTTCACTCCAATCAGAGTTGGGATATTTAATGTGCTCATCAATGATGACCTCTTCAAAGTATTTGATTCATCTCTCCATTTCGAAGTAATTCCAGGTTGAATTTACACTTTTGGATGCATTTCATAATTTACAGGAACGGAACTAATTGATGTTCTTACTTTCGTATATGACTGTGATTTGTGTTGTTCTGACTGCCTGTCTTATTTAAGGGAGAATACATCCATCGGTCTGCATTGCTTACTGGCTGGGTCTTATGAATCAGTTTGAAGCCGGTGACAAGGCCACAGTGCTGATTGCTCCTAGAGATGCATTTGGGAATAACGTTTCTTCAAGCTGGGAAGATCTAAACCCTTACAATTTCACGGTCTCAGCAGTTTTTGCAAATGGTTCTTCTGCTGATGTACCGAATGTCACTCATATGGGTTGGAATGAACTTGGTAACATTGTCATCGAATTCATTGCAGCAAAAGCTGGAAATCTTTTGTTGTCTGTAAATGGAGGAAACCATTCTTTGAACGGTTCTCCACTTCCATTCATCGTCTACCCAGGTTACATGCAGTAGCCTTTATTAGCTCATAGCATCTAGTTGCATCAATCTTAATCTTAAGTTTTGTAAAATTTTCAAATAAAACCAAGTATTTTATAAGAACTCATTTCAGCTCTACTTCCTATGTTGGAAGTGCTTCCCTATTTGGGATTCAGAGGCCCACTTACATATCCTGTTGTCATGTATTTGTCAGGATCTCTGGATGTTTCGAATTGCCTTGCAAAATGGAAGTTTAACACCACCAGATGGCAGATATATTCTAAGATGGAGATTTTTATACACCAGCAGGATCAATATGGGAACCTTGTTCCAGGATTATATGAATTTGATGCTGATGTTGTTCAAAAGGAGACAAATCTGTCTATACCAGTTTCTGATTTAATGTTTAAAGAAGTGGATCCAGGGATTCAGTTATTGTCTTTCAGTCTGTTAGAACCCGGAAACTTCTTGCTCATTATATCAGACTCACAACATAACATGAGTATCTCCAATATGCCATTAGCATATACTGTTTTTATAGGTTAGTATTGTCTAGTTCTTACCTTGCACTACTTGAAATATATGTTTATTTATTGCTTGTTTAAACTTATGCATAACTTACTGATACTTCTTTCTGACAACATTTATTTTTGTATGCCTTAAATCAATAGGTTATTGCGATGGATCAGCAAGCATTGTCAATGGATCAGGCTTAAATGGTTCAGTTGCGGGTGAAACTGTACAGATTTTAGTTTATTTGACTGACATTTTTCAGTATCCAACCTTTGTTGAAGTAGCTAGCATACAAGTTCAGATAGTCAAGGAGCCTGTTTCATACTTTGTAAAGCCAAGTGTCCACCCGATCATCAATGGTAATGGAATTGAATGGAATCTTTTACATTGATTGCATTAGTTGTTGTTTGAAAAGAACCATGATCCATGGCATAGGTACTGGACCTACTCAAGATAGGACTCGTAATTCAATCAGCCAATCAGAAACTGCTCCTGCACCGCTTCCTCGTGTAAGCAACACGGTGACAAGTCCTTTGTATGTGTCCATTCAACCCTCAGGTTCTGATCTTTCCCTTTCTCCGTTCAGTCTGATGGAAATCCACAACTTCTTGCCAATGCTTTCAATGTAATTTATACTCCTGAGAAGGGTGGGATCTATGAAATCTATGTATTATGCGGAAATATTGTTCTGAATGGAGGTCATCCTTTCAGAAAGGAAGTGAAAGAAGGTATTCATCTTAATTTCTGCCGAATGTTTCCAATTTTCTACGTGTTCCTTCTTCTTAGTTACTTAAAACAATCTGAAATATGCAATCCTTTTCTTTTATTTTTCCTTTTTTCAGATATTGATATTGTATCTGTTTCTTAATTACATCTCAAACTTCATCTGAATAATCGAATGACTGAGCTAGCATATTGAGAGATGTTAACCTACAGTAGTTCGGATTTGCATTTTACATGTTTTTAAGTGCTCATGCTAATGCTGATAGATAGGTACGTCTGTTTACATGTTTTTTCCAGTTATTTTCAGGATTGTTTTGCCCCCATGTTTCCAGATATATAGGTCCTTTTGTTTACTTCTCTTTTCCAGTTATTTTCAAGACTGATTTGTCCCCATGTTTCCAGGTGAGGTTAACATATCTCTGTCAGGAGTTAGGCGATTTGCTTCAAAGGTTCCAAAGCTGGTTGAGAATGAAATAGTAGTGCAGCTAATGGATTCATTTGTTAATCCAGTCTCTAACCAGCAACAGAGGCTGAAACTAGAGATTGCTTCGGTTAACAAGTCTGGGTTTGCAAGTGGAACGTTTATTGACAACAATGATGGTTCATACTCTTGTAATTATATGGTCAAGGAAGTTGGAACTTATGAAATGTGTGTTTCATTTGATGGCATGCGCTTCTCACCCTGCCCTTTTGGGGTAAATGCCTACAGTGGTAAGTAAAGATACGAACAACTTCATAACAAAGGTTTGTATATCAAGGAAAGCTGGCTTATCCTTCTTGTAATTGCTAACAAGTTTGAGAGTTTAGACTGCTTAAACAACTAGCTCGTACAAGATAATGGTAAATTTTCTTTTAGTATCAAAATGCAATATATCATTTCTTTAATTCCTTAACAAGCATCAGATGTTGACGTTAGATATTGAAACGGCCATTATTGTATCTGGTACTTGGTCCAATTTAATGTTTCTGCTTGATTTTTTCTGCTCCCACATTAAGTACCCAATTTAATGTTTCTGCTTGATTTTTTCTGCTCCCACATTGCTTTGTTGATGAGCTATCATGTTAAGGAGAAAAAAAAGGAGAGATTCTTGAATTCTTAACATTTGCCAATGCTGTGCATCCACTTCCAGTTGCATTTCCTGTTTCTTATGCTAGTTAGTTTTTAGTATCTCAGAAAAAGACTTGATGCACATTGTTTGACAATTTCTTGAATTCTGAAGATTCCATGGCCAATAGTAAAGCAATGATTCTTATGAAACAGATTTCTGTAACAAATAAGTGTGAAAAGTAATGAAAGAACGAGAAAAGGAGATATTACTTAGGTTGTGTATGAAGGGTCATGTAGTATGCTGCCGAGGCTTATATTGTCATATGAAATTACCTGAGGTAGGTCAGAATCACACTACGTATTCTGAAGCCTGAAGCTATCATCTTAGTTTAGCTGTCCTTTAGAGTCGAACTTCTTAACGCTACGGGATGAATCTGAGGGCTTTCATGCTCAGGTCCTTTCTGGAAATGTTCTTTGTCCTTTGAACAAATAATTTTGCTATGCTGCTCTTCTATGGTTGGGTTCCTTTTGATAATATAACTGCATCATTTAATGTCTCCCAGGTGAATATTTTCCTAAAGCCTACGATGATATGATCTCGGTTTGGGAGGATGAGTCCATTGCTTTTGATCTTCTATCAAATGACTACTTTGCTGGCGACAATGCTAGTATTGTTGAGTTCTCTGAAGTAAGAAAAAATTCTTACTGTCTGCTTCAACATTCACCTATTCAGTTATTCACAAGTTTCTGTTTCTTTGACATGTATGGCTACATAAGTTGATATCCATTCACAGATTGTCTGTTTCAACATTCACCTATGCAGTTATTCACAAGTTTCTGTTTCTTTGACATGTATGGCTACATAATTTGATATCCATTCACAAATTTCGAAATGCAACATTTTTTTTTTCTTGTCTGTGAACATTTCCGTGGAAGAATTTCCTTCAAAAATTAACTTTCTTTTATGCATTATATCTGCCAGCCGGATCGTGGTTCACTTCTGCAGTGTGGACAACTCTTTAGATACACTCCATACTTGGATTACTATGGAAATGATTCTTTCATGTATACAATATCCGACATAAATGGCAATCTTGCTTCTGCAGCTGTAAACATTTCTGTATGGAATATCCCCCCTCGTTTCATTTCCTTCCCAAGTCAGTTGCAAGCAGCTGAAGATTTGTTAAGTCCCAGATTCGGGTAAGGTACAAAATGTCGTTGAAGTTTTGTTTGATGTCCATAATTTTGTTCCATGATAATTTTACCTTAGTTATCAGTACAATTGATGATTACAGAGGCTTTCCTGGATTTGAGATGAGATATTCTGATCCAACTGAGATCATATTTGTTACTCTCAGTGCACAATCAGGAACTGTCTTTTTGTCTCCTATGCTGATGCAGTTCTGGCAGCCCATTTGGAGTAAATTTTCTGTAAAGAAAGGGGGTGATCAGGGAAAAGGTTTGGTCTTAGAGGGCTGCATAGAAGCAATCAATCTAGCTCTTCAGTCAGTTCAATACCTGGGGTACCGTTTACTGAATCATAATCTTCTCTTATTCATTACATAGATTCTTATATGTATATATGTTTAGTTTGCTTCATGGTACATTCATCAACATATGCAATCTGAAATCTTACAATAGTCCAATGTGCTTGTCCCAGAAACATAATTTTACACAACATTGATTCAGATCAAGAAATATCCGCTGAAAGATTAAGTAGTGAAGCACTTTTGTTTTATCTTTTTCCTCTGTTATTTGCAATTTTATTATCTAATTTGCCGTTAAAATTTGCAATTGCGCATTATAATGTTAATGTTCAAGTAGCTTGATGGATATGTGAACTAACACATGCTGAGGATTCATCTCAGTTGTTGTTGTGAACATTATAAGATTGATGTTCAAGAATCTTACTTACAGTTAATTTTGTTCCTTATTTTAATCAGAAATGATAACTTCAGCGGAGAGGATGTTATTAGAATTTCTGCAAGCAACACGAATGGTAAAAATAACTTGGATGTTCCAGTTTACGTGGAACCTATTAATGATCCCCCTTTCATCAATGTCCCAAAAATTATTCTGCTGAGGAATAACGGGGATGACCAACAGCAAATATTTGACAAAGATGGAGACAATCTCAAGGTTTCTGTTGGAGATCCAGATCTTCTCAACTTCCCCGGTACTAGCAACATTTTATTTATTACACAGTAGATGCAGGAACTAGAAATTTTCTGTTTGTGCTAAGAACACTTAATTGCTAAGCATGTTTAACGACAAGGAACGCAAGTTCTGTAGTTGAACGTGTGAGAGAGCATAAAGTGCAGATTCTAACAGTTGATGAACAAAATAAATCAGATTAGAACAAAAACAATAGTTATGTGTTCCCTTTTTGATTTGAATGTTGTAGTTTCATAAAAAGTAAATTTTGTGAGGGATGAAAGAATACATTTGTCTGTAACTTTTAATAGATTTGGAGGACAATTTCAGACACTTTCTTTTCTGGTATAATTATATTTCAGGTAAAGATTCAAACTTTATTGTCACATTTTCTGTGGAAGTCAATGATGGATACTTGATAACGAGTCTACCAGCTGAGCTAATAAGCAAAACTGAACTAAAGCTGAGAGGTCATCAGTGGCAACTACTTCAGACATATGTTACCATCTCAAAACACTTCCAGGTTAAAGCTAATGGAATCAGATTTCAAGGAACGCTTGATATTTGCAACAGTGTCTTGCAACAGTTGTCATATCAGGTGAGTAAGCTCATCTAATTTACAGTAATGAGAATTGGTCATCTCCTTTCTGGAGTGCCTGCAAAATTAAGTATACAATAATCTCCAACTCTTCTTTACCCTTTTCTTTTTGAGTCCACAGGGTGGAGAAAATGATGACGTTTTGACAGTGAAACTGAATGACATGGGACACTACGGGTGCTATTCAGATTGTGCTGAAAGGATCTCGATGCCTTTGTATGTTGAGGCTAATATAATTCTCATCAGGAAAAGGCCTATGAGTTCACTCTCAGCTCATTGTAAGTTGTTGCCTGAGGAAAAGAAAAATTTGTTTTTACCATTAGAGAAACTAAAATATGTTCAGAATGTTAGTTCTTTCACAAGATCTCTTCATGAAAACTGAAGTAATTAGTTTGACAAACCAGAATTTGGAGTCCTCTAACTTCGCAGAAAAACATTTTTACTATTGGCCTAAATTTATAAATTAATATGCTTATCATTTTTGGAGGGATTGTTATTGAGATGTTGTTATTGTTGTTTTTTAATATGCTTATCGTTCTGTTTCGCAGCCCTTGGAGCAGCCATCATCCTTGAATTTTTTGTGGTGCTTTCTCTTGGAGGTCTTCTTCTGTTCTTTACCTGCAAATGTGCAGTTCTTCTCATCAATGAAAGAAGAAGCCAGTTTATGCCAATCTCCAAGCTATCTAGCAAGCGAAATTCCCAGGAAAATACTGTAAGTATTTGTGAAAACCATCTGCATCCCCCTTTTCTAATGCTCAAGCTCAAGTGCCTCATGTTTGTCCAGTGTCTTCTTCCATGATATCTACAACTCATATGTCCACTATGGACAGCTTATTCTGAAGCTCATGTATGAACAGTTTGCTTGAATTGCTCACCTGCAGTCAGCTGTAGTTGTATCAAACGAGAATACAAGTTACTTCACTGGATTTTGCTCAAGCCCCTTGTCTTTTCATGGCCAACATTCCAGAGTTAGACAACGGTCAGTATCCAATCCAGTTGATGGTTGTGCATAGCTTGAAGAAGCTAAGCAGAAGAATGAGTTTTATGTTAATGAGTTGGTCGTTCCTTGTTTCATCTGATATGACGTAGGTTCAATAACAATATTACTGTGAAAATTTGCCAGCTTCTGTCTTGGATCAAGGATTAAGGAACCTGGTGAAGGAAAGCTCAGTCACTCTGGATATTCAAGCGGTGACGCCTTGAGGAGTTCGCCTAGTTCCAATCCACTCTTTATAGAAAAGGGTCATGGTGAAACAGTTTGATACCGCATGCTTTTGGTCCTACTCTAGCTTCTCTGACTTCTTGGGACAAGGAATGAATAATTTTAGGGATTTTTAGCGGGTTCCAGTTCAGAAACCAAATGAGCTTGTTATTTTGCATTAAAGGAAACCTGTTTATCTATCCATTGAGAACTTATTGTGGCAGCTTCCTGTTTCTAAATGCTACCCACCAGCATCACAGGGATTTGAATTTGGAAATATATGAAACTAGAATTTTGCATCAACTTGAGCTCATCTATGTAAACTGTCCTTGACGGCACGAAAAGTATTGGCACTATTGAAATGCATTGTCCTGATGGCAAGTAACCTCTTTTCTCCCAGGCCAAGTGG
>JANZXP010000194.1:3805313-3817052 GCA_027576715.1 Erythroxylum flavicans
TCACAGGGATTTGAATTTGGAAATATTTGAAACTAGAATTTTGCATCAACTTGAGCTCATCTATGTAAATTGTCCTTTAGGGCATGAAAAGTATTGGCACTATTGAAATGCATTGCCCTGATGGCAAGTAGCCTCTTTTCTCCCAGGCCAAGTGGATTCCTAGACAACTGAAAGGATTTCCTCTCAAGCACCACTTCAACATCAGGACTTCTTTTTCAATCCATTGAGAAGACTACATTATAGATATTACGATATTGGCATTTTCATCTTTGACTTCCCAACAATTGTTTCTAGATGCAAAAGACTAACGGAAAGCCAGGGGAGTAAAAAGTCGATTTGGTAGTCAACAGCCATCAAGTATTTGCATCAAGTCAAATACAGATAGTTCCTACCCTACGTTTGCTCAGGCTATCGATTCAGGTTTTACTTTCAACAGTTAGCCACTGCAAGCAACAGATTGCAGTAAAATTTCACCTCTGCATTGATTTGTAGAGCACCACTGTCACATACTTGGCTAAAAACCGGTGTGTTGAACCAAGCGCCACCACAGCAGGTCCACCCCTCCCCTTTTGCATGTAGAGATGATTAAGTACTACATGTTGAGGTCTTGAGAAAGGAGGCAGAATCTCCATGTCAGATGATGGCATATTAAGCAGTGTCATTTGCAGGTGTGGAGGAACCAATGGTGGCTCTTTTGCAAAATCTTCATTTCCAAGTTGCAAGTTATTGTAACTTGAATCAGGGGATTGAGGCGGTTCAAAACTTGTAATACTTTCAAGGTCTTCTGGTACATAATCCTGTGCACAAACAAAAAGAAAAAACATTCTTGACAACAGAAATCCTCATAATCCCCAGTTTAATTTAGTCATGCAATTATTATTGTTGCAGAACTGACAGATAGCTAAAAACTTATATGATAAAGAAAGCAAGATAGAAGTGCTTATGTTGCACGCAAGCATGCAGTTCATATCACAAAATAGTCAGTTTACATTTATAAAAAGCCATAATTCTTAATTGTGTAGACATACTCAGAAATATTTTTTGGTCATCTAATTGCCATTATTAATATCTTATAAGAAATCAAGGACAGGCTTTATAGCCAGAGTAGTTCATCACAAGATTTTAGATTATTGATTGTGAATGTTTCTTGGCAATGATATGAAAAAGTCAAGTAAGTGCGGCACATGTTGGCACTCCTTTTGTCTGTCCCCATACATTTTTCATAAACTCAGAGAAACTACTACATTGATCATTCAAGAAGTGTAAAACAATATGAGGAGAAATTTGTTAAACTGCTCAGAACAATTTATTCGAATAGCAAGGACCCTGGGAAGCCAACACAGAAGACAACACCAAGATTAAAAGTCTAAGTTTCATCCATATGAACCAACAGTCGCAGTACCAAAAGGAGGTGAGCTAGCCCATGTAAAATTGCAATAAGCACATCCTGAAGGCAGCACATGGAATCTTTCTGACATAAGACTGTTGAACATTAAGAAAAACTTGACTGAAACCAATAGGCATATTGGAACCTAATGAAGAAGGTTAAGGTAAACCAAGGAATTTCTGCTGATCTGTCCCAGCTAAACTAAATTAATGTAGCTGGTAAAGGAAAAATACATGTTTCGATATTTTTCTTTCAATAAAATTTATGAGATTCTAAATTGTGTGAAGACAAAGGCAAGTTAAGGCATGTCTTGCACTTGCAATAGCATACCTTTCCTGTTGGAATTCGACCACCTAAAAGTTCAGTCTTTATTTGTTTCAATTTTAGCTGTTTTTTCAGTTCATCACTCCTAGTTCAGTTTTCAGATAAAAGAAATTGTGGAACATTAAACAACTTCATTATAAATAAAATCAAATTGTTAAACTTCTATTGAGACCTCAATTTCACAGGTTCATTACTCTCACCAAATATTTTTCTTCTTACCTGCTATGAAACTTGGACCTCAACAAACAAGGAAAAAAGGCCCGAAAACATCACAACAACCAAATTAATGATCAAATGGAAGCATAAGCTTGGCTGATGACAGACAGAAAATTTTACCAGCAGCCTGATTTCATAAAGTTAAGCCATTTGTGAAGTTCTATGCATGAAATTTCACTACAGACAATTTACGGAATTCTCTTGTAGGCGATAAATATGTTCAGGCACAATGAAATTTCACTACAAACAATTTATGGAATTCTCTTGTAGACAATAAATATGTTCAGGCAGATCCCAATTGTTGAAATGAAGGCCATATTATGTTCAAATGAGTCTAAGTTCTCTATGGTTTCTAAATCATGTCTACAAAAATTTATAAAGTAAATAAAACAAGCAGTAATGAAGATCATAGTGGTAGTCCTGCTCCGCAACATATGCCTGAGTGGAAAAGTTTGATTCTTCAGAATCTCTATCAAATTACAAGATGTCAAATATTAAAACGGTATTTACCTGTAAATCCAAAATGTTGTAAGCATTGCCAGTATCATCTTGAGCCCAGGGCAAGTCAGGGGCATACCTCCACTGCCCATCAACAACAAACTTGTATTGGTAGACTCCTGATGGCAGTACTTTCAATATACTGTAGTCTTTACCACACCTCTGCAAGTGAACTCTGATCATCAAAGTGAAGCAATATTTGTCAGATTGCAGACCTAAAGAGATTATGATAGAAAAGGGATAAAAGGCATCCAATTTTCAGAAACCTTGTTTGCCAGTTATCCCAGGATCCCTCTACAGCTACTTCATTGCCACCGTAGCTCCACGTAATCACTGTTGGGATTCCTGGTTCTTTGCACATTTCTTCATGCCCCATAGCAGTTTGCATCCATGAAGGACTAGGAATTTGAATCTCATCAGGCCTTTGCAACGGAACCACAGGCATCTGGAGAACAAACAAAATGAAAAATCCAAGTCTAGCATTTTCAGGTAAGACAAGAAATCTAAAGAAGCAACTCAAACAAAGAATAGTTATCTGCTGTAATGACTGACTTAGAGAATCTTTCATAAAACTAACATGAAGGGAAAGCAAAATTGCTCCACCACATCGGTCTTCACCAAGATGTGGCACAATTTACTCGACATGAATTGTATCAAATTTCAGACCATGATCTTGATTCTGGAACATTAGCGTTGTAAAACCATATTTCAGTTCCACTCACCAATTCCCTACCCGAATAGTGTAGCATTACACACATATCAGCGTAATCAGAAACAAGTAAAAAGAAGTCCTGCTCCCCTGATTTGCACATGAAAGTGCCAGGAAAGGAGGGAGTTCACAAATCCGAAGCCTTGGAAACAACAGTAAAAGTTTTCAACTTCAATTAAATGGATTTAGCCATACTGTCTTTTCTGCATCATATCGAGATCCCTCAAACCAGGAAAAGATATTAGATATCAGATTCTTCAAGTTAATGTACGTAATCTCACATGAAACATAACTCCAGTTGACATCATCAAATTCACCAATACCCACATGTGAATTCCAAACAAAAATTAAAATCAATCCAAGCCCAAATCCAAATACCAAAAACAGGATTCCAACTCGTAATCATCCTTACAAAAAAAAAGAACACAAAAAAGAACAAATTAAAACATCATGAAGAGCAAATGGGTTTCAAACCTGAGGAGTGAACATGAGTGGTGAGTGAGTGGCTCCTGGGCTATGAGGAGGTGACTGACCAATCAACTCAGGAGGAGGAGGTCTGAAGCTAACAAGGGTCTCATCAGATGCAACCATTCCCTCACTGCTAATACTCCCTCCTTCACCTTCACCTCCACCACCTAATGGGCTATCACCTCCATCATCTTCTCTCCCATTAACATTTCCCATTATATTATATTCCTATTGATCACTTTAAAACCAATATCTATCAAACCCTCCACTAACTTGCATGGCATCCAAATATAAAACTTTCATGATTTTATTCCCCGAAGACGAAAACTTTTTCCATTTTAAAGCAACACAACAAGCAGTTGGGCTCAAAGATTCTAGCTTTGCAGCCTGTTGAAAGAGATTGGAAGTGGGTTGTCTATGAGAAATCCATATCTATATTAAACGCAAGAACTTTCACTGAAGGGATGGAAAATCAATAATAACCAACAAAATTAATATGAAAAAGTAGGGGTGAAAAAAAAGAAAAGAAACACAAATGGGCCAGAGGGGAACTCTTCCCCAATGACTTGGGAAGATTGGGGATTGAGTTTGTAAGGAAGGTTGAGATGGGACGAGATGTGATGAGATGGATGGTGGTGGCTGTGATGATGGTGGTGGGCCAATTGAGTAATGAATATGAAAAGAAAGTGGAGAACTGTGACGTTGGTATCGAAAGAGTGAAGGGATGGTGGTCACGTCATCATTTGACAAAGTCCTTTTTTTTTTTTTCTCCTTCCTGTGAATCAGTTCGTGAAGTTTGGTCGGAAGAATCTTCAGTTTTTGTTGAGCAAATTTTGGTTAAGACAAGACCTGTCCCATTTGATCTATCTTCTGTACTTTCATCTCCTCATTTTTTTCTTTTATTTTTTAAATAATAACTTCAATCTCAAACTCTATCAAATTAGCCTTTTACTTATTTTTTTTTAAATGTAGTTTTAAAACGACATTGTTTTAAAATTTGGGATTACAGGTTGGCCCGACATTACTTATAACCTGATCGGGCTGATCATAGTCGGCTCGTAATTTACTTGTGATCCGGTTAATTCAGATTAAAATATGAATCGGGTCAAATTGAGCCAATTTTAACATTTTTAAATAAATAAGAATTTATTCATTCATTGTTACCGATTAAACTTTTATTTAAAATAATTGGTAAAGTAAATAGAGAAAAGATTTCCATTACCCAATTAGCGTTCTAAGTCGTCTTTAACTTGTCGTTAAAACTCTCTACTTCCCAACATTCTACGTGAAGGTAAAGCCAGAGGCGTAAGCTGTGTGTCTCCGTCTCTGTTGCGGTTCAACGTTCTGGGGCCCTTGACTAGCTCAGTCGCTCGTCCAAGGTAACTACTTCCTATTTCACACTTCTCTTTTCGCACCCATTTCAACGTGCATTCTAAACTTTCACTTGTGTAGCGACGAATATAGAAACCCCATGTACTCTCGTTCAATGAATGGGATTTCGCTTTACGTTTTGCGGGTTTAGCCTTTTGGAGCCAGTTTTGCTATCCCATTTTGCGGTTTCTGGTTTAGGATGATTTTTTGTGATTGTTTACTATGTGTTTGATAATATGTCTGAAAGAAAGTTTGAAAAGCCAGTTCTTCGAATTTCTGTACATAAAATTAGCATGTACCGAAAGAGAGAATGTTGGTAGATGCACCGCGTCCCTGCCACTAGTTGTGACATGCAAGATGTGCCATTTTGTTGTTTGCTGGTATTTCCGTTTAGTAATGGTCGTGTTTAAAAAAATGGGTTTTATAGTTTTGTAACTGATAGATTGTTTTTTGAACTAAGTTTTTTTTTTCTAATATATTTAAGTCCCTGAATTGGGTACCTCCTTTCCATTATAATAAACTTGTCTGGTAGGGAAGTTTAACATTTCGACTTGCTTGATGTTCTTTACGTGAAAATGTTAGTGAAATTTTGCATTTTACAATTTATGCTTTCTGATTCAAAAGAATCTGTCAAATCTCAGCTGGTCTCAACATGCAAAGCATAAGAAATGCCATTTTGAGCCATGTCAGGCTAAGTGGTTCCAACAGGCAGGGATTGTGCACTCAAAGGGTGAATGTGTTCAAGAAACTGCACCAAAAGATGTACGCATCAACAGTTACCGGAGATGATCAAATTATGAACCGGGTGATAGAGGTGGTAAAAAAGTTCGATAGAATTGATGCCACTAAGGTAACCGCTTATGCTTCCTCCTGCTGCGCTAAGTTTATCAAAATTTTCATTTTGGTTCTTCTCAAAATTTCTTTTAACACCAGTATTTGTCTCCATAAGTTGAGAAAGATTGCTTCGCAATTAGACTTTTTGCTTGGTCCGCAGAATTGATGTCAGCACCGGTTCTAACAGGAGTGGTATTAGAGTTATAGTAATTTACACCTATAATATGCTGCGTTCTAACAGGAGTGGTATTAGAGTTATAGTAATTTACACCTATAATATGCTGCATTGTAACAAAACAAATCTGATTGATTTGGGACTACAGTTTTTGTCCAAATTGGACTGATAATTGACTTAGAAAAGGAGGGTTTTGTTTGTTATGAACTTAACTAAAAATTCATCCTACCCTTTGACTCAGACTAAAAGTTGAGATGGTTTGATTGTTTGTACTACTGTTACACAGGTTACTGAAACAGCTGACTTCCAAAAGGATCTTTCCTTGGATAGCTTGGACAGAGTTGAGCTAGTTATGGCCCTTGAGCAAGAATTTTCCATTGAAATCCCCGATGAAAAAGCAGATAAACTTGCCTGCTGTGCTGATGTTGCAAAATACATTGTTTCTGGAGCTGAGCAAAATGTTAACTTCTGAGTGCCCATACTGCAATTTTTGTTCCTGAAAACTGTGTCTTATTTGATACATGTTGACAGTTATTGATGCGTTCATTGATCTTAGATGCAGGATTTGATGTTGTCCACCCCATCCATGAATCATACTATATGGTTGACCATACTAGTTACCGAAAACTTTTCAAGAACTTATTTGTGATAAATTGTTTTATAGGTATTATCCAAGTCTATGCTATGAAAAGTCTCTTGTATTCATAGTACATATGATTACATTACAATCAGTGCATATCAATACAATGTCACCCGATGCTTCTGGTATGTGAATACGCAGTTATTTATTTACATGATATAGACATTACTCTCTTCACAAATTTGAACAACTGAGGGTAAGATTGAACTCCTATAGCTCATGCCGTGACTGAAGCGCCATCAATGTAAAGCCATGGTTCTGTGTCCCACTCTCCCCATAACCTGGTAGTATAGCAAACAATCCATTCATTGCTGCACTCTCTTGTTATTACATACTTGCAAAGGTCTAGATATCATATCCAGAAAGCTTATGTTCCCAGCACTATAAGTCCGAATGCCGTTTCCAACTGAAGACAATGTCAATGCCTTGTGCTTCCTAACATGAGCTGGTCGGCAAGATGACTTCCTCGGAATTCGCAGAACCTTAAGGCAGCATCTTCTTTCCAAGTTGGGTATAGCATGGAGGTCTGAAGGAAGATCAATCATGAAGTCTCCATATTCATCTGTCAAAGCTTTTGCTGAACTTATTTTACCTTGCTTCCCTCCTATTCGACAGTCCACTATCACTGAAGCACCTGCAGGAATTTCCAAGTAATTCACATTATGCAGCAAAAATTGATGGATTATTACAGGAGACAAACACCTAAGGTTGGATATGAAAGAATATTAAGAATGGCAATGGTTCAGGATGAGACCGGACTCCTTATACCTAGGTTTGACCCTTCTTTTTAGTTCGTCGGTAAAATCCGATCAATTTGTTATACTGATTGACTTAAACGATATCATTTTGGTCAATTAAGTTAGACAGTTGTGGCTTGAATTCATATGAGTTTGTTTTTCTTAGTAATGTTTTAGTTAATTGAGTTTAGTGATGAGCTCAGACTCAGTGTTTCACCAATTGAAGAAAATAAGTCAGTTTGGTCAATCAAGTCGGGCTGCTTTTGATTGAACCGAATTGTAAAGTTGGGAATCATAACCATGGCTTGTTATCCTTCTCTATAAACAAGGAACTTGTTAGGTGAATAACGGTAAACGGTAAATTCATGTAAGTAGAAAGGAAATTAGTGCTTGGTTAGTAGGTACCCTAGAGTTGTACCTCACCTAATAAGCAATTCTAGCTGATGTTATCAAACATTACGAAATATGAAATGTAACTTTCAATCTGTCACAATCGCATTCTTCCAATTCCTTCATCATTGAAATAAAGTGTTTGCATACTATTTATTATTAGTCGCAATTCTGAATATCAAATCAACGATGGCTAATGGCACTAAACGATATGTAGTTCTCTTCCATTTATTGCGTTTTTCTGGTGGTCCAAACTAAGAAATCATCACCTCGTTTATGCCCAACTTGAGACTTTAACCTATGTGGGGACACATACTCAAAACTGTTTTTTCTTTGAATTAAATATGGAAAGTTAACTAGTAATTAATACCCGCAAATTTTTGAAATTAAAAATATAAAATATTTTTTTAATTGAGTCCGGGCTTTAGTTATTAGACCTTTACCTGCCTGAGGTTCAACTTTTTTAAACAATATAATATCATTTTATTTAAAGTTGAGTCTCGAGCTATTTTGTGCCAATACCTAAATATAAGCTCATGAATCGACACATTGTGATTTCTACTTCTAAAAAAGTAATGAATAGACCAAATGGTATTTTTTCAACCTAATGATTTTTTATAATTAATTCCATAATACACATTTCTTTCAATTATTACTTTGTCATATCAAAAAATGGATTGATTTTTAAATAGCATTAAATTAATGATATTTTCTAAAGGGATGTTTCTTCTTTTTATTTAATTGCTTAATTTTCACTATTAATGTTGTCTCTCAAAATTTTATGGTAAGATGTTGCCCTAGTGATGTGGGCTTTTTCTAATTTTACAAGACAAACATATATCACTATCTAAGCTTTTGAGGTGGTTTTGAAGGTAAGTTTTTGTTGAGATCTTAGCTTAAGCTCATGGCAAACTAGCCTAAGAGAAATTTTTTTGTAGTGACTACAAATTTGACAAACAAGTACCTGTTACATTTCTGTGTTCACCAACTTGAATGAAAGGAACCTCATTCCTCATTGCTTCAAAGGACAGTTTCTTATAGTATGACATTGATATAAATATTGAAATCGGGCACAACTCCTCCATTTTTGGTAATAGAAGGGAGCTAAAGAAGAAGCTTAGTTTACCCTTGGTAATGACATTTGTATTTTGCTTTAGTGTGCAGTTTGTGTGAAGTGAAACATTGCTAATTGTGACCCTTTACCTGTATCTGCTATGAGTCCATGACATATTAACGCTTTTCTTTTGTCAATAAGGTAAGAAAAACGAGGTATACAGGCAAGAACATGTACAATTCGGAAGCTTTTAACGTAGGATTATAGGTTCCATTTCATCTGTAGGTTATTGGAGCTCCCTAGGAACAGGAGCCGAGCTCCCCAACTTGGTGTCATCGATCGCATTTGAACAATGAAAGAACCTTATTTATGTGTCTATATATGCAGATTATATATATATATATATATATATATGCAGATTTGTCTGGTAAAATAAGCGAAGGTAAAGAAAATAGAAACACCAAAGCAACAAAGCAAAGAAATCGTATTATTGAGACACGAAGAGGCGAGAGTTAATCTAAGGAAGCATGACATTTACTACAAGAAACAATGGAGAACATAACAAGAGATGTAGAATTTGCAGGAAAAAGACAAGGAGTACTTTATATAAAAGATGATACTATAACATGTAAGAAACAACAGGAGGAAATAACAACCATATTTGGATGATGACTAACCTGGTATAGGCCAGGAACGAAGCTGAGGTTCACCATGCAAACAGGCCTCACAAAGAACAGTGCCTGTGACCAACACAGTTGAGAGCTTTTCCTCTCCATAACCAGCAAGTTGCACCATTTCCTCTCTGCTCGACAAATCGAATAACGGGTTGACGTCCTCTTCCGCCACTGACGTCGATTGGAGGAACGAGATGCAGATGAAGAAATAGAAGAAGGCCATATGTGTGAGCTTCATGTTCTTGTTCTTAACGAGATTGTGGCAGCCGCTAAAGTAGCTCATCTTCTTTGTGTGCATTGCAATGGCATAAGGCAACGCAAAGACTATATATACCAAGCCATTCATCTCAGCTTTTATATGATACTCTACAATTTCTTTTGCCCCTCTCTTGCCCTGTTATTTCCAATATGCCCCCATTGGTTGACTTGGAATATCCAAAATTTATCCTTTGTTTTTGGGTTTAAGTGTAGGATAAATGTTCATGTCAACTTAGGTTTTGCATAAACTTCAACCAACCAACAAGATGTTTTAAGTAGAGAGGCTCTTACTCCTGAGACAAGATCCTCTGTCCAATTTTTATAGTGTATTATTCTGTCCCATAAATACAAGTCATTTATTTATATAGGTCCTGTTTTTATTTATGCAGGACTCGCACAAACGAATGACTGAGATTTAGGGGACAAATAAGATACTATAAAATTGGACAGAAATTCAGACTCCGTACCCTTACCCTTGTCTCTTCAAACTCCAACTTTTCCATATACAACTCACCATTCCCATATGACCATCTAATTTGTTAAGAAACTAAAAATTTCTTAAGATAACAAAAAGAATGTGACCAAGAAACAAGGGTCAATGGCAAAGTTGAAACTTTCTACGTAGAGGAAGGGCATTGTGGTCTTAACAAGCAGGAAGATCAAATAGAACAAGAACAAAACTTAAGGCTGTGATGGAAGTTAAATGTTGGTAGGTTGCCTACTCTTATCACCAATATGTCTATTTTAAGAACTATATTGCTTATAAGCACATTAAAAAACCGTTTACCAAAGCCTTTAAGACCTTGGACACGTTTCATTACAAGTTCATAATCAGCTCTTTCGGGTACGAAAACAATCACAAACATTCTACATATTTTCCAGCCAGCACCAACTAACTCCTCCTTAGACCAACGATTACGTATCTCCCTCCGTAGAATAAGCCTCGGGCCCTTGATGTAATAAACCTTTATTTATTTATTTATTAGGGATATTTATAGGCGGGCTAAGCGACAGCCGCCTAAATCCAAACTCAATCTGACATAGGCTGTGATTGGAACTGTAGTATGATAGGAATAAATAGTTATTCATTATAATTTTCAAACATAATTATATGTTTGGATCTGCGGTAAACAACTGAAGGTTGGAGAAAAGTATGTTATCACTGCAGAAATCAATAAAAAGAAAGAGGGTTGCGGTAGGAAACTGTTTCTGCAGTAAAAATTTTACTTTCCATTAATAACCTTCATTACAAATATTATTTTCCATTATACTCTTAATTACTATGATTAATAATATATTTTTATGAAATATTTTATTTAATAAATTTATTTTATTTATATTCTTTTATTTTAATTTAATATTTTATTATTTAAAATTTTAAATTTATATGACTAATGATATATTTTTTAATTATTTATATAACAATTAATAGTTTATTAAATCAATTGACTTTTTAGTTATTTTATCTCTTTCAGCAATCGTAATCGCATTTGCCAAACACTTATTTTCACGTTTCAGCAGTTATCAAAACAGTAATCTCAAACACATAAGTACTTATTGATAGTAAGTACTTATCATTTTAATAAATTAATTTCTGCAGGTTGTCAACCACCACCACTCCCCCAAATTAAGCCCTAAAAGGAGCTTGATTCAACTCTCCACATTTTTTAAAATTAAACATACAAAACGACATCGTTTTCAATAAAATATTGCTATTTTGCTTATAAAAATAAGGCCCAAAAGTTAAGTCAACCTAGGTCTAGCCAGTTGACCTCGGGCTCAGGTCCAATTTGCCATCCTTGTCTTTTATGCTCTAAAGGCTTTGTACTAAATTACAGACATCGGGTCAGGTCGAGTCAGGTTGGATTGGGTCTAAGTTGAACTTGATTCGTTAATTTTATATTAGATTAAATCGAATTGATTTTGTTTTTTTTTTTTTTAACTTTAAGCATAACATGTCTAATTTAATGCAAGATTTTAAATAGAATATGTTAAATCAAAGAA
>JANZXP010000194.1:3906578-3917250 GCA_027576715.1 Erythroxylum flavicans
AAAAACATATAAAATAAATATTAGTTTATAAATAATAATTTTTAAATTATTTATTTTTAAAAATTAAATATTTTTATCAATACTTTATTAATAAATATGATATAAAATATTTAAAAATTTTAAATAAAAAAATTATTTTTAATTTTTATTTAATGTATAATTATTATCAGTAATAAAATATTTATTTTATTTTTAAAATAAAAATTAAAAATTACGATAAAAGTTTAACTAAATTAAAAATTAAAAAATATTTGAAAAAAAGAAAAGGGAAGGTTAAAAAAATTTTAAAAATTTTGAAAATTTTGCAACTTAGTCCCTATATTTTTCAAAATTTTCGGTACTAACCGGTATGTGGTCGGTATTTATAATACCGGTTGGTATTAACCAGTATTTAAATCCAGTACCAAAAACCAATATTTCATACCGTTCTCCGGCTGGTACGGTACTAATTTCATAATACTAGTCCCACATATTTAGAAAAATGGAAAAATGGCTCTTTCTGGAGATGGGATCACCTGTGCCATCTCCCCTGTGCCATCCCTGTGTCATTCACTTACATCCACATATTTCATTTATCTATTTTGAAATATGTGAATAAGAGTAAATAGAGGTAAGGTTGTGTATTGCTAGACTTCCCTAGACTACGTTTGTCAGCGAAATTTCTACTAGGTGTTGTTATAGTCTACGTATCAATTTAACAACTCTTTTCTTCAACAACACCACCCAGTGAGAGTCTCGCAAAAATGTGAAGTCTAAGGAGATGTAATAATACGCAGTTGTACCCCTACTAAGTAGAGAGACTATTTTTGATATACCCACATATATATATAAGTTTACATAAAATAATGATAACACAAAATATAAATAAATACGCCTATAATAATAATGTAATACAGTACATATAAAACATAGTAAATATTAATACACAAACTAGGAAAAAGATAAGCAAAAAAACAACAATTATAGGACAATAATTAGACTAATTAAGACACTACTCAAACTAATAACTAGAAGGGAAGTCAAAAAAAACTAACTATAAAACGAAACTTGAGGGAAAAATGTTTAAAAAACTTAAGAGAACGAGAAAGGTCTCTCTATGTGAGATTTTTTATCAATATTCTAGTACGCCAAAGGTTTTTATTACAGGTCATATCTTCGGTAAGTTCCAGCAACGTCATATCATTCTTGATTATTTCATCTCAATTCTTCTTAGGTCTTCCTTTTTCCCTATATAGTCTCTAAGTACTATTTTCTCGCAGCTTCCCACTGTAACCTCAGGGTGTTTCCTTTTAAAATGTCTATATCACCGAAGCCTGGTCTCTCTTAATTTTTCATTAATAATGGTCACCTTTAATTTGTCTCTTATCAATACATTTTTGACCTTATATCTCTTAGTAAAGTTACACATATATCGGAGCATCCTCGTCTCTGCCACTAGTAGCTTATAACTATGCACTTATTTGACCGACCAACACGTCGCCCCATATAGCATGGTTGACCTAATCGCTAAACAATAAAATTTACCTTTAATCTTGGGTGGTATTTTTTTGTCATATAAAACTCCTGATGCACTTATCTGTTTAAACCACTTTGATTTGATTCAGTGGACTAAATCTTCATCAATATCTCCATTGCTTTGGATGATAGACCCTATATACTTAAAACATTCTTTCTATGATAAAACTTTTGAACCAATCTTTATCTCCACATTGGAGGCTATCCTATGGCCTGAAAAGTTACACTCTAAGTACTCAATCTTAGTCCTGCCCAATTTAAAATCCTCCAACTTTAACGTTCCCCTCCAATGTTCTAACTTGAAATTGACACCCTCTTTTATCTTATCCACTAAGACAACATCATCAGCAAACAACATACACTAAAGCACATCCCCTTAAATAATCTTGATGAGCTCCTCCATCACTATTCCAATAAAAAAATGGTTCAATGAGGAGCCTTGGTGTAACTCAATATCGATAGAAAAATTTTATGTCTCCTCCTATCGTCCTTACTCTAATCTTTATCCCTTCACACATATCTCTAATAACCTTTATATAAGTTAAAGGAATTCTCATACATTTAAACACCTCTACATGATTTTCCTAGATACCTTGTAATAATTCTTCTTTAAATCAATAAAAACTAAGTGTAAATTACTATGTCTTTTCCCTATAATATTCCATTGATCTTTTTAAGAGATATATAGCTTTTGTCATGGACCTTCCTGGCATGAAATCAAATTGGTTCTCTAAGATAGGAGCATTCTTTCTCACTTTTATCTCAATTATATTCTCCCACAACTTCATGGTGTTACTAAGTAGTTTGATGTCTCTATAGTTGTTACAATTTTGGATGTCCCCTTTGTTCTTATATAAAGGAATTAACATACTAAGTCTATAATCAACCGATATTTTGGCAGAATTAAGAATCCCCTTAAAAAACTTGACTAGCCAAATACGACCCTTTTAGTCTATGCTTTTCCACACATCTATGAGTATCCAATCAGGTCTTAATGCCCTTTTGCTTTTCATCTCCCCCAAAACTATTTTAAATATCAATTTAACAACTCTATTTAAAAAATAACTCTATTAAATATAATGAATAAAAGTATTTCTAGATATATACCATAAATCTACACTTTAATAGTAAGTCAGAATTATAATCAATTGAATTTAAATATTAAGTAAGCTATAAATGGGTAAATTATTTATAATTATATTCCAAGAACTACATAAAGTAAATTATAATAGATCTAAAATATGTATTCACAAGTGCTAATTTTCATTGTAGAGATAAAAAGATATTACTGCACTTAAATCTCTATTTCGTAAAATTTATAGCAACGAGGAGTTCACACTATATTCATCATTTTCTTTTCAAGTGTAAACTAGTGATTTGTAATGAAAATGATGTATTTATCACCGACAACAGAAACATGGTTACAATGTTAGGTGTTCCATTCAATTTTTTTTCTTCATTATAATAGTATTAATAACTAGTTGAATGTTTTTGTTAGTAAGAGAAATTTGTTTCAAACGTATGTTTAAGATTAGTTTTTTCTATTTTTTTAATCTTTCTTTATTTTCTTATCCGGGAAAATTTATAATTCCTTATTTATTTTATTTTTAAATTATATGTATAATATAAACATTTACATTTGTTCTTCCACTTTATCAACAAAGACACCTCAAAATTGTTGGGACACATTTTGTGGCCTCAAATAATAAATTTCCGTATAAGTTTTATCAATACTATCATTTGTTATGAATCAATATATGTTGAAGCTAACATGTGTATTAATCACTGTAAGAGTGTCTTTTTCTGAGAAGTTTGGTATTGAGGGCATCGATTTAAAATTAACCTTGCAATAAATGAAGGCCGGTGATTATTGTTTTCAAGTAGTCTTTGTAATTATGCTGGGAAATGAGTATTTCGAGTTCCCACATTTTCTGTGTACTAGTAAATATAAGCCAATGGTAAGTAAATATATTCAGTTACGTACCTTGATGAAAAGCCACTCCTTGACCTTACTGTCAGGTTCGTCCCGTGGCTCAACGGCAGAACGAAAATAGGCCTCCGGGGATCTTGGCTCGACATTGAACTTCTTGCAAAAGGGTAACCAATATTTTGAGAATTTTGATACTTCCAACATTGCGTAAAATGTTAAGTCTGAGCCTCCGTCATCAGATAAGTAAACGTTTAACTTCTCTGGTGGGTAATCATAAGCCATCACCGACAACACCGTGTTAACCACCATGATCGGCGGCTCCATCACCGGGTCTGCGGTACAGACAAAGATATCTATACCAGGCAAATACTTCTCGTATCTTTTGCTTGGCAAATCACCATAGTCAAAAGTAAGTATTCCAACAAAATCGAATCATATACAGTGAAAAGCGGCCACAAGTCCAAGGAACAAAGCCAAAAGTATAGTAACTTTTACGTATCTCCGTGTTGAACCATGTGTGTGTGTATATATATGTATATATTCTTAATTTCATCAGCTCTCAAAAGGGTCTCGACTTCTATATCATTAGCGTACATATATATATATATATATATATATATAAGAGACTAGGCTGCCGAAAAGAATAAATGCTATAAGGGAACTTTTATCAAACAAGTGGTAGGCAAGAAACTGGGCTGGAAAAACTTCATACATCCGTTAAAAAAACCAGCCTTTTATACATAGAAAATGTAAGAATGAGAAAATGATGTACCACTACAACCTAGAAGCAACCTGCTAATCACAACTAACAACCCACCAACCAGCTATCTACTAACATAAGTAATGACCTGAAAATCTGCCATCCACTATCACAAGCACGATCACACATTTTTACATTAATCTCTAACAATATATACAGAAGTGGGAAAGAAGAGAGACCTTTGAGAGAGCCTGTCTCTGAAAGTGAACCGATAAACAGGGTTCCATCGAAGGACTTGATTGACAATCCAGTAAAAGGTGAACCATACTTCTGCTATGAACAGTCCAATCCAAGCCCATCTCTGTAGTAATCCCTCTGGTAAGTAACTGATTCTATACACCCATATTAAGCATATAGCAACAAATACTGAAGCTAGATAGAGCTTGAAAGGTAGACGTCTCCTTGATGACTTGGTCTCGAAGAGAGGGAGGCCACTGTTTTTCCCCATTTGTTACCTCTTTGCACCACACAATAACAAAATGCTAACTTGCTCGGACACCAACATTATACAATCCAGAAAATTTTTGGCCCGTAGTACGTTTGGTCCTGAATTTAGGTTTATTTTTACAGTTTCGTCCTTCAAATTTCGATTTTTCCAATTTCTGTCAAAATTATATATATATATATATATATAGAAAACAAATGGATAATTTTTTTAAAATACTAAAAAAAAGATAAAATATGTGATTGTGAGACTTTGAAGAATTTTTTGTATAAGTTGATTATATAAATTATTTTTTGTTATGTTCTTTTGAAATATAAGAATTTACGTCTCTTCACTTACAAGAACTCCTAACCAAACATCAACCAAAAAGGACGTAATATTTTATATAAAAGTGTTTTACCAACCAAAAGAAGAGGTCGATATTCTAAGGGTACTTTCTATAAACTGATTACATTGACTTTTGTGAATGGTTAAATATAAAGTTAGAAGGAAGGTGCATTATTTATAAGAAGAGAAAATAAAAAAGCGAAATGAACTTTAAAAAGGATGCTTTTGGTGATGTTCAACATCAAAGTTTCATTGAGTCGATGATCACATCAAGAAGGGATTTAATGTACGTTATATAAGAGTAGTAGGTAGCATATATCAATTGGGAGCTTTAAGACGTTTGTTTATTGATTTAATTGTTATTAATTTTTGTATTGTCTGGTTAATAATTGTTTACATACGGTAATTGATTGAAATTAGGCTAAACTGTTAGTAAGGGTTTTTCATACATCATTAATTGCGAAATTGTTTAGAATTTCACATATACTCATATATAAACTCTTGTATTGCATGTTTTGGATGTCATGGAGACATCATATATGTATGTGTATTTATGTGCGGGTAAAGACATCATAGTGTTGGCACCTTAGACGTTATTGGTACGTTCTATGACTACTTGATGCATGTAGTCGCTATAACAAAGTTGATTTTTGGCTATGAGAAAAAAAAAAAAAGTAGCCAAATGTTTAAAGAATATTGCCTATAATTTTTAACTACATTCCCGTTTTGTTACACAAAACATCGTTAAATTTTTTTGGCTGAAAATTATAAGCGATGTTTTCAAAAATTGTAGCCAATAGTTTTTTACTACGTTTTTTTCTTCGTAACTAAATACTATTAGCTACATTTTCATAATTGTAGCCAAACGTTTTTAACTGAGTTTTCAAAAATGTAGCTTATAATACATACAAGAATTGAAAGAAAAAAGTATAGGCGATGGAATTAACACCTCTTCGCTTTCCTCTTCATTTTTATCATTATCTAGGCCAAGTAATCTTCTAAATAACATATCATGTTTGCTAATTTTATTACTTGAGTTTCTTGTCCCCTGATTACTTCAACTTGTAATGCAACCTTAACCTTGTTTTTTTTCCCCTTTAAGGAGTTGAATGATTGTTTTATTTGTTGAAGTTGAAACGTTTGACTTAAAGTCATAATTAAGACCTTTCACAAAGCCAAAATGTGTACCAAGTACCGTATCACAAATGTCTTTTGCATTGAGCACATTCCCCTTAAACATAGATTTCTCTAATAAATCTTGCGTCTTATTCTAAAATTAAAAAAAGAAAATCAGTATTCAATCCAAATATTAATAAATGAACTAAAATATTGAACAAATTTTTATACTTACATTATTGTTTTTTGCTTCTTCTGACACTCATCATTTACCTTTCTTATAATGAATGACTTTATATAGTATGATCCTATCACACTCTTGTCCATGTAGTTCCTTCTTACTTTGTTTTGTGAAAGAAAAATACAAGGCACAATAAATAATGTAGTGATCATTGATATAAGTATAACTTGTAAAGAAAGATCTTACATATTCATTTCGGACAACTATAAATGTCTTTGACCCTCGATTGTGAAATGTTTTCATTTTTACGCTACTGACCTTTGTTAGTGTTATTATCTAGAATTCAATCATTAGATGGTTGTATTCTAACAGTTATGTTCATGAATTGGATGGTTTATATCATTTTTCCATAAGTTTTCAATATTTATGGATTATTCGAGTTAAGAACTCGGATTGTAGAACTCTGTAATGGAAAATAACAATTACTCTGAAATGTCGCTAATCTTGGTAATTAACATGGAATATTAATTGACTACTAAAAAATTATTATGTGGATTAAATGATAGTGATGTGCTACAAACCATTCGATAAGGAGTTATCGGTTTAATCACACAGACACGTAATAGAGATTATGATATTCGACAAACCCTAAATGAAACATTATTAGGATTGTGTTTATGTCATTAATGTTTCATACGTGTCTTGAATTTTATAGTATAAGATGTTCATTTTCTTACATGAGAAATGTGTATTTGTTGGCATTGTCCAACGCTAACGTTAACAGGTAGCTACACAGATAATCTAGTATGCATGACTTGTGTAGAGGATAAATATTCATCAAGAATATTGTTGTCCTTCGTATATGATGTGAGCGATAATATCTATGAGCCCTTGATAATGTAATATTGTATGCATGCAATATGATTAAGGAGTTAATTATATTTACGATTTACTTTGGAAATCAAGAAAGAATAAATTGGCAAGAATGACATATTCCAATTTTACATTTATTGAGGATATTATGAGACAAGAGAATTGACACGGGCAATTATTGCTTCAGGATCGTGATTTGTGTACGATGCTTATCATCTATGTCATTTGGGTAATTATAATGTATTTTGCTAAATACCGCTTATGATGTATAGAATTAAAAGGGATTTTAATTCTATTGTCAACATGACATAGATCCCCATGGGTCACACCAAAAAAGATTTGATTAGAAAAAGGAAATTATCCTAGTATATCATATAGAGATATGAATATGACGATAAAATTACTTATAAATGTTATAATTATTTTGTTCGTCACATGGTATTAGAATAAATTTTGTTAGATAACAAATTTAATCCTAGATAAATTTGTTTGATATGTATGACATGCAATATAAATTTAATGCTCAAAAAAATAATGCATATAATTATATGGTATAGTTATATGGAAATTGGTTCGAATGTTTAATTATTTTGAAACATGAGATAAATGGTAAAGTGACTATTCAAATGAAAATTTGCATGACCAACCTTGTAAGAACATGTGGTGTCCATGAAATTAACATAAAGATGTGTTTAAAGCCTAATGACTAAGTTATCCTTTCACTTTATTTTCTTGTCTTTATTTACACAAAAACATTTTAGACAATTGAAGAGGGATTTAATTAACCCTAGTTTGTCCAAAAGGAGGAGGATTTTTGGTGTGATTTTCCAGCTACTACCCTTTTTCATCTTCTTCTCTCCAACGATTTCAACTTTTTCTTTTCTCTTTTGTCACCTCCAAGCTACCGATTTTCTTCATCCTTCTTACAAGACCCAAAAAGCTTTGTCATTTAGCTCATGTGTTGAGCATTTAATCACCCATATTTTTGTTTATTTTGGGGATTTTTCTAGGATTAAAGATAAGCTATTGAAGTACCATCTAGCATTAGGAAACATTAGGCTTTCTAATCGATCTTTAATGGAAACCTTAAAGTGCATCTTATTTGATGCAAAGGAGGTGAATCCGTGAGCAATGAGCTGAAGTCGTGAGCAAAGAGGTGGAATTGTAAGATCTTCTATTTGGTTTGGAGACTAAGTTCAAGATATAATGGTTTATATGCTTTAATTTGTGCTATATTAGTTTTTGAATTGGTTATAAGACAAGATCTTTTGGGTTCTTATTGGTTTTAAAAATTTTGTTTTAACACACTCCAACCCCCACAAAATCGATAGTGGTATTAGAGCATAGGCTCTATTTTGTGACCATTTTTGGACTGATTTAGTGTAAGGTTTTACATGATAGGTTGGTTAATTGATTGCTGTCTTGAAGGTTAGTTATTTTGTGTATTAATAAATCTATTGTTCTCAGGTAGGAGCAAAAAGAATATGTCTTAAACTCTCCCCTTCTTGAAACACCCCTTGAGGGAGCCACTAAAGAAGTGGTCGACATGTACAACAAGCACCCATATGATGAGGTTATGTGCAATGCCTTATGGTAGTGACGATGCCACCTGAATCGCAAAAGCAATTTGAGCCAAACACGTCGTACTACATCATGGAGCAGCTCAAGAAAATGTTTCTTGAGCAAGCCCGAGTTGAGAGGTATAACGTGAACAAGTCTCTTCTAGCTATTAAAATGTTAGAGGGTACATCCATCAGTGCTCACATGCTCAAGGTAAAGAGTCTTGTGGAGCAGTTGGATAGGTTAGGTCTCCCGTTAGACCCAGGGTTATCTACTAACATTGTCCTCAACTCTTTGCCTCCATGTTATTCATCGTTCATCATGAGCTACCTTATGCATGGGATGGAGAAGAGTTTGGAGGAACTCCATGGGATGCTTAGGAGAGCTGAGCAGGACATAAAGAAAGGAGTTTCTCATGTCTTAGTAGCTCAGGAGGGAGAAAAGAAATAAAGAAAGGCAGGAACAAGGGCAAAGTTAAGAAAAAGCGCAAAGATGGCAAATTGAAGGCTCAAGTGGTGACTTCAAGCACTCGTAAGACCAAAACCCCTTCTGATGCCAAGTGCTTTTATTGTAAAGGAAAAGGACATTGGAAGAGGAATTGTGACAAATACCCCGAGGACTTGAACAGTGGAAAGATTTCATCTTCTTCTTCAGATATATATGTTATTGAGATTAACCTTGCTACCTCTATTTCTGATTAGGTATTGGATACTGGACTTTGTACTCATGTTTATTCAAATATGTAAGCACTAAAGGATAGGAGGATGTTTGGAAAAGGTGAAATGCAACTGCGCGTTGGGAATGGTTCAAGTGTTGCAGCCATTGTTGTTCAATGCGTTGAGTTGCATTTGCCGAGTGGGTTTATAATGGAACTTAAATATGTATATTTTGTTCCGTCCATCTCTCAAAACATTATCTCCATTTCTCTTTTGGACAATGATGGTTTCTCCTTTACCATCTCAAATGGATTTTGTTCGATTTATAGAGATGGTTTGTTTTATAGATCTTTTTGAGTTAGGAATGGTTTATACTTGCTTGAGATGGATAAATAGATCCTTAATGTTAATAACAAAAGAATTTAAGACTTGTCATGAGAGTACTACTCTCATGTGACATTGTTGCCTAGGTCATATAAATGAGAAGCGCATCAAAAAATTGCAAGAAGTAGGACTTCTTGATCAATTCAATTTGGAATCGATTGGGATATGCAAATCTTGTCTATTTAGCAAAATGACCAAGATACCCTTCACCAAGAAAGGTGAAAGGATAAGTAACTTGTTAGGTCTAATACATAGTGATGTACATGGACCAATGAGTACCAATGCCCAATGTGGTTTTCAATACTTCATCACATTTACTGATGATTTTAGTAGATATGGTTATGTCTATTTAATGAGACATAAGTCTGAATCTTTTGAAACGTCAAAGAATTCAAAAATGAAGTTGAGAACCAACTCAATAAGAAGATTAAAGTCTTAGCAATCAGATCGTGGAGGCGCAAATACTTGAGTTATGAGTTTGATGCTTATCTTAGAGAGTATGGGATCATCTCACAACTCACCCCTCTTAGAATGTCATAATGGAATGGTGTTTTTGAGAGGTAGAATCGAATTTTGTTAGACATGGTTCAATCTATGATGAGTCAAACCAAACTTCCAGTCTCATTTTGGGGATATACACTTAAAACTGCTACATTCACACTAAACAGGGTTCCATCAAAGTTTGTATAAAGGACACTGTATGAGATATAGTTTGGCAAACTGCCTAGTATGTCTTTTCTAAAAATTTAGGGTTGTGAGGCATATATCAAACGTTTAATGTCTGAAAAGCTTGGCCCTAAATCAAACAAGTGCTTCTTTGTGGGCTATCCTAAGAAAACTAAAGGATACTTGTAACATCCCGGTCCCACCTAACGGGTCGGATCAGGGAAACGGGTCTATGAGAAGACCAATGAGAGAAGTAAGG
>JANZXP010000194.1:3920627-3936651 GCA_027576715.1 Erythroxylum flavicans
CCACCCTCGAGGGGCACGGACTCGGGTATCACCATCGATATCGGGTTCGGGTCCAGCGGGAGTGGGGTGTTACAATACTACTTTTATCACAAGTCAGAGAGTAAAGTATTTGTTGCTTGACATGGTGTGTTCTTGGAGAAAGAGTTTCTCGCAAGAGGAAGTAGTGGGAGTAATATTAAACTTGAAGAAATTCAAGAAACACATAACGAGGCTAGTGGGAGCCACGTTGACCCACCCCTAAATGCTTCTGTTAGTAGGAGTTAGGTGCAGCCAACTCCATAAGTAGTTGTGGAAAAGGCTCATAATCAACCTCCAACTAAATCGACACAACTTGAAGTTGAACTTAAGCTATAAGGAGTTATGGAGGAAGGTCAACCAGAAATAGTTCTGTTACGAAGGTTAACTAGGGTAATCCATGCACTTGAGAGGTATATGGAACTACACGAGGTGACGGTGTTAGACACCGAAGATCCATTAACCTATAAGGAAGCAATGGAAATGCCAGACTTTGATGAATGGCTTAAAGCCATGAAATCCAAGATACAATCCATTTACGACAACCAGGTTTGGAATTCGGTTGATCTTCCTATTGGGGTAAAACCCATTAAAAACAACTGGGTTTTTAAAAGGAAGACAGACATAGATGGAAATTTGACTACTTACAAAGCATGATTTGTTGCGAAAGATTTCAGACAGATTCAAGGAGTTGATTATAATGAGACCTTCTTGCCTGTGTCTATGTTTAATTCAATTCGGATCCTTCTAGCAATTACAGCTTTTCATGATTATAAAATATGACAAATGGATGTAAAAACCACCTTTTTAAATAGGGATTTAGAAGAGGATGTGTATATGACAAAACTATAAGGATTTGTGGATCCAAAAGTTGCTAAGAAGGTGTGCAACCTCAAAGATCCAGATATGGATTGAATTCATAGAGTTAGAACAAGCGCTTTGATAAAGAGATCAAAAAGTTTGATTTTGTCAAGTGCGAAGAAGAACTTTGTATGAACAAAAGGATTAGTGGGAATGCAATAGTCTTCCTTGTGTTATATGTTGATGATATACTTCTCATCGGGAATGGCATTACTTTGTTGGAGTTTATCGAGTCCTAATTGATAAAGGTATTCTCAATGAAGGATTTGCGTGAGGCTGCCTATATCTTGGGCATTAAGATCTATAGAGATAGATCTAAGAGACTCATTGGAATAAGTCAGATTATATATATTAATAAAGTGTTGAAGAGGTTCAACATGTAGGATGCCAAGAAAGGTTTCTTGCCCATGTCACATGGTATCCATCTCGGCAAGAACCAATGTCCTTCAACACCTAATGAATTGGATGTGATGAGTAGAGTTCTATATGCTTCGACAATTGGCTCTATCATGTACGCCATGATATGCACTCGCCCTGATGTATCATATGCTCTGAGTATGACTAGCAAATATCAAGCTACTCCAGGCTTAGTGCATTGGAACTTTCCAAACTAGTCAGAATCTCGTAGGAGGCAAAAAGAGACTTCTAAACATTATAGGCAGTAGGTTAATGGAAGTAAGCAAGAAGAAGAGGCTAAATGGAAGGAAGACAACTAGAGAAAGGAGTCAACTCTCTTAGTTAAAGGAAGAGGACTTTTAGAAGCTGAATAAAGCTTCAAACATTAGAGTTCAAAAATGAAAAGTGATTGATTTAAGAGAGATGACAAACATTCTCTCTAAAACTCTCTTTTTAATTATTAACATATTTTTGTTTTTTATATAAATTATTTAAAGGTATTACTATAAGAAAGAATGAGATAAAAAGATTAAATTAATTAAATTAAAAATTTGTTGCTAGTTATATAAATTTTTTTTGTTTTGTTTGTTATATTTTTATGGTTATAAATAAAAGAATCTTTTATAAAAAAATGTAATCATCTATTCTGTTTTGTATTAATAATTTAAATAGATTATATAAAAAAGTACAATTTTTCATTTTTTTATATTTTCAATTTTCTCTCGTGTGTAAAGTTGCACATCTCGAAGAATTACCATGGCAGTAATTTCTAAATCAGGTATGAAATAGTCAACTTATGAGAATTTAATTGTCTCGATGCATAGATGGCGTAACATTATCTCGTGTTTTTCTTAATCTCCCGATTGATTTATTTTCTCGAATGACTTACACCATTCATTCGATTTCCTCTAATTTCTCATTGACTTATTATAATGTCTGTTCATTCATACTAGTTTCTCCACACATTTCAATTTATTTGCAATTTTAACTTCCTGAGTTGGTAACACATTATTCAAATCTAACTAGTATCTCCTAAACATATTTGCATAGAATATAGTATGGACTTAAGTTCTCCTTACATTAGCCGTAGTGTTATCTCCAATTCAAGAATCCAATCATGTAGTTGGATATTTTACATCAAACAGAATGCATGCAATCTCAGTAGCATATTCGACTTCTTATGTTTGAGTCTCAGTTAGAAACGGCACTCCAATATTCACTTCTGATTTGTTCCATCATTGTTCATTCTTAGAAGTCAACTTTCTAGTCTACTTAACCTAATTCGGTGAAATTCTTCTTCGAAAGAAGATTTCTTGCTACTATCATCTATATTATTCACACAATCCTTATTAATCAACTATTGTCATCATTGCTTATCAGTCATTCTTAATGCCTCAATAAGATCGATTTCAATTATTCATAACTTCTCAATAAGATCAATTTCTATCATACTTTACATGGTTAGAGTACTCTTTATACTAAGGCTCAGTGAAGCAATAAACACATTCATTTACTCTTATACTTTGGTACTTATCATCAAGATCATCACATTTTATCTAGAGATGTATTTCTGACAATTCACCAATTAATAACTTATGCTAAGTATACTTTAAGCTCAATTTATTCTGGACAACACTTCTCCTTTTATGCTTGTCCATGATTGTGGGGACTCTGCCATGATCGTGACAGAATCAATTAATCTCAGCCACGATCGTGGGGACTATGCCACGATCGTGCCCTTCTTCTTTTTCCTCAAATCCATCACACATAGTAACATCATTTACACTCTCAATCTATCCCCAATTGATTATCATAAACGCTTTCATGCGTCACTCCGATTCATCTTAAAATTTTTAACTAAGAGGATTTAAAACTTAAAAGCATTCAATAGTCATGGATCACTTTCTATTTCATATCCAAGTATATGATACATATGTACTTAATGACATCATTTGTCAAAGTAATCACATTATCCAATATACATTCACAATAACAATTCAACGTAGCCTAGGGGACTTTTACTTGTCTCGTTATCATTCATCTCATCTTCCAATCATCCTTTATTACATCTTACATATATATATTCTCAATTAATTCAGAATTATAGAGGCATAACCATTATGAAATTCTAATCTCAATTCTACTGACATATTCTTATGTCAAATCATAACTCTGATCACATTAATCAAGTAACCATTTTGAATCTAATTTCAACCTCTCACGCTTATAAAAGTTTTTGCTTTCATTCAACTTTGCTTATACACTTTAGATCTTGTCATTTCTACCATATCCCTATTTTCCTCAATCAATCCATGACAATATATTCACATCTATATTACATTCAAGGATATACCATCACAGTACAATATTGATATCATGTTCAATAATATAACCATATATACACATGTAGTGAATCTTTATCTATCATATTGAACTAGATACTATTTCTCATTTTTAGATATCCACAAATTTTCATTTTCTCACATCTTGATAGATTATCATTCTTCTCATTGCTTCCAACAGTTCAACTTTTAACGAATGTTCATGGTTGTGACTCATGTAAATGTGACTCAGAATAGGGATCAGTTGCTGTTGCCTGCTATGACGTCTAAAATGCATGTATCTTGACACATAGTTTGAAAAATGCCCATGTAAGATACTAAATCTGGACTTTGATACCAACTTGTGGCATCCCACTCCTATAGGGCATATTCTTGAACATACCGTCGGTATTCAAGAACACACTCTACGAGAGTGGTGCGATAGGATGGTCAGTCAATCGTACCCATTGCAAAAACTTTCACGCATCACACACATATTTCGAAGAACTAATAATCAAAATACATAACGTCAGAATTTCAGTAGTCATTTGGGGGGCCATTACTGATAAAAAAATACTTGTAGTCATAATGTCATTACAGAAATATTCACATACACATTGTACAGTACCTGTGAATATTATTTTAATACAAAATAATGAAATACAAATGCAGACGCCAACTGATCCCGAACTCTATCTTTTATCTGAATGCAATTGTTAGACTCCAATTTGTCTAACTAGAGATCTCCTCTGAGCCTGAAAAATGTTGCAAATATTGGGTTAAATTTTGAGAACTCAGTTGAATAACCATATTCAATGGTTCACTCTTTCCATGTAACATAACAATTCATGTTATCATATAATTCACATTATCTCAATTTTCATCATGTAATATCAAGAAACTCTTTATTCACATAGAACATATTTCAGAATCCATACAATTCATCATTCCATTGCAATTATGCAGATTATAATTATCGATAATCCATCACACATATTATACAATAAAAGTCCTCAAAACATTGCAATCATTCAATTTATTCATATCATATGTATATGCAATATTTATGAGACTCAACTTCATTTATTTACATTATTATGACCAAGTGCCTTTTTTTATTGCCCCATATCTGTTGTGGATACCGGGCTCTATCATAATGTCCCTTATCTGTTGGGAATATAGGACTCTTTATAACACATTGAGCCATAAGCTCTTACTACAGATGTCTGAGCTTTAAGCTCTTTTTCATTGGCGACTCCGGTCACAATTGCCTTTATATTTCATATATTCATGTAATGAAATGCACCATGCATATTCATTTTGTCACATTCGCATTCTTTCTCATTTACATTGGTATGCTTCATGCGCAGTTTGTTTCCAGTGATTCAACTGTGATTCCATCTTGCTTAACTCTTTAGATAAAGCTGAGGCCATCACATGGAATTCTTCTTTTATATCCTTTCTCCCTGATTTATACAACAATTTAGTTGTTTAAGTTCCATAATATTACTGCAATAATATCTAATGCTTTCTCCCTGATTTATACAACAATTTAGTTGTTTAAGTTCTATAATATTACTGCAAGAAAATTATGCCCCAATAATTAACATCAGAATTTTTAAAACCATACTGATAAAGCAAGAATTTTTAGTTAACCCACATTCACATTTCATCCAATTAGTTGCGAAAAATCAATGATCTCGACACAACATAATACACAAAGAAAACCCTAAATTTCAAATACAATTAAAGTAAGTGATAAGTTCCACTTATCAACAACCAAATGGTGAAAACAAAAAGAAAAATAAACATAAGAGAGATAGAGAGAGAGAGATGCTTACTGATTGGTTGGTGTTCGCCAGAGAAGTTGGGGAAGAGCGGGCTATGGCAGACGCGGCAGTTGCTGTGACAGTAGGAGAGTTTAAGTGAGGACTTTTCTTCTGTGGCTCATCATCAGAATCTATTTTTCCCTTTCATTCAAAGATCATGTAATGCTAATGCTACTCTATGCCATTGTTTTGAGCTCCTATGTGAAGCAAACCAAATTAAGAAAAATTATTGAGGATTTATTAGGTAGTATGTATTTATTAGTTTACGTTCTATCTTAAACCTCCTGAATCTGATGCTTCTTATTTTCACTGTTTAAGATGGAATGGAACATAACATGAAACTCTCCGCTTCCATCCTATTCCATTCCACTCCATTATGAAACTCTCAACCAAATGATAGAAGTGTGTTATGTTCTATTTCGTTCTCTTACTAACCCTCCAACCAAACAGGGCCTTACTTTTCATCCCATTACTCGTCCTCTTCCCTAATTAGGTTGGTTTTTCCAGTGGTGATGACTACTTGTTCCTCAACCATACTTGTAAGTACGACTACTCTATTGGATTCTTCCTGCTCTACCTCGTTTTCATCTACTTACTATCTTTTTCTCTCATATCAAGTTTACCTAGGGAGATTCTCTTTGTTGCTGGATCTCACCTTCCATAAGGAGCAAGGAGATGGATCTCTAATCAGGTACTATGCTGTTTCTTCTTGATCTGTGTTTGCCCTTTACTTTTGAATCTCCATGAACCTATTTTTTTCCCTCTTGCTTTCCTTCTGATCATCTTCTTTTCCCTGACATGTTCTTATGCACCATAAAGTTGTTACCTATGTGCCATAGAGAAGCACTTGAAATCAGGGAAGACAAATAGCTTAATTTCTTTTATTGCTTCAACTTAACACCTTAAAAAGAAAAAGTTGGAAATTTTTGGCTAGATAGTGGGCGGTCCAATAAGTCTAAATGACTAAGCAAAACCCTAAAAATTTTCCATTTTCCTGTGCATTCCGTTCTATTTAACCGCATTAATCTTCTCCAATTAGGTAGGGGCTACTGTGTTTCTGAGCTTTTCGGTTCCAAGTCTAAAAAAAACTTCCTGCCCATATAGTAACGCGCACCACAAAAGGTTTGAGTTGGATGGATGAAGTTTTTGGTGGTTTTTCTTAGAGGATTGAATTCGGCTATGGAGGAATTAAGATGAACAGAATTTATCTTCGAAAAAAACTGATGCTAATTAGATACGCAAGGCTAATCTCAACGAAATCTCTTGGAAAATTGCTCCAAGCAATCCCGATGATCAAAATCAACCCAGAGAATGGAAACAAAGCACACGCCACAATTAAACAATTGATAAGTGGAATTAGGTTCTTAGTAAAATGAAAATAAGAGGATAATTACTCACCAATGCTGACGGCTACAATAATAAGAATGTCAAAAATCCCTTGTTTCTAACCCTAATGAGCCTATTTATACCTAGGTTAATTAATAAAAAGGTTGGGCTAAAATACATGGAAGCGTGAAATAAAACAAAGGTCCAAAAAATAATAAGAAAGAAATTGCTCTTGGGCTTAAGTGAATTAAATAGCCTAAGTCTTCACGTCTTCAAACCTCAAGTGTGCCCAGTCTAAGGATTAAGGTTAAGTGAATTAATTTAGGCTGTAACCCACTAAACTCTCGTCCAATAGGCTTGGAACTCTCCACCCTCTCCAAATAGAAGCCCACATATGTGTAAAGAGCCTCCTTAAGTCTCTTGGCCTTAGCTTTGGTCATGGGCCCTTTTGGCATGACAAGCTCGCTCCCTAGGCCTCTAACATCCATGCTTGGTCCATTTGGTGTCACCCTGGTCCTGCTCACATCAACCCCTTCCTCCTCAAGAAGATTCATCCTCGAATCTGAATCCATATCAAAAGGAGAAAGATCAACAACGTTAAAAGTAGCGGACACATTATACTCTCTTAGAAGATCAATCTTGAAAGCGTTGTCATTGATTCACTACAACACCTGGAATAGACCATCACCCCTAAGATCCAGCTTAGATTTTCGCTGGATAGGAAACCTCTCCTTCCTTAGATGCACCCAAACATAATCGCCAAGTTCAAAGGTCACCTTCTTACGTCCCTTGTTGGCTTGCTTTGCATATACCTTATTCCTCTACTCAATATGATGTCTTGCCTTCTTATGCAACTCTCTGACCATCTTAGCTTTTCCTTTGCCATCTATACTAGACAAATTATGCAAGGGTAAAGGCACCAAATCCAAAACAGTCAAAGGATTAAAACCATAAACAAGCTCAAAAAGTGAAAAACCTGTGGTAGAATGCATACTCCTGTTATATGCAAACTCAATAAATGGTAAACACTCACCCCAAGTTTTCAAATTCTTACCCACTACAGCACTCAACAAGGTACTCAAGGTCCTATTAACTACCTTGGTCTGCCCATCTATCTGTGGATGACAAGTAATGGAATAAGCTAATTTTATATCCAACTTGCCCCACAAAACACGCAAAAAATGGCTAAAAAACTTAGCATCTTTGTCAGAAACAGTAGACTTAGGAATGTAATGCAATCTAACAACATCTCTGTAAAAATAAATCAGCTACATACACAACATCATCAGTCTTATGGCACACGATGAAATGCGTCATCTTGCTAAACCTATCCATAACAACAAAGATGCTATCAAAACCCCTCTTTATCTTAGGCAAACCCAAAACAAAGTCCATTAAAACATCAACCCACGGTTCAGTAGGCACAGGTAAAGGGGTCTACAATCTATGAGGTTTAACAATGGATTTTGCTTGTCTACATGTAATGAATTTGACACATACACGTTCAACATCCCTACGCATACCAGACTAATAAAAATGTTCATGCAAAATATCCAAAGTTTAGCAACCCCAAAATGACCTATCAAACCACCACTATGGGCCTCATGCACAGATAAAACACGCATAGAACAATTAGGCACACACAATTGACTACCCTTAAACAGATAGCCATCATGCCTATAGAATTTCTGGAATGAAGTATGTTCACAAGAAAATATACAGTAGCAAAATCAACATCTGAGGCATACAAATCCTTAAGCTGCTCAAAACCCAAAAGTTTATAACTAAAGGTAGAAAGTAAAGTGTACTTCTTAGACAATGCATTAGCTACCACATTCGCCTTCCCCTGCTTGTATCGAAGCAGATAGGGAAAGTCTTCAGAAACTCCACCCAAGTGGCATGTCTCTTACTCAACTTGTCTTATCCTTTCAAGTGCTTTAAGGACTCATGATCTGTCCTAATAAAAAAATCCCTAGGCTGAAGGTAATGTCTCCACACCTCCAGTGCTCTCATAACAGCATATAATTCCTTGTCATAGGTTGGATAATTGAGTTGTGCACCACTAAGCTTTTCACTAAAGTATGCAACAGGCCTGTTTTCTTACAAAAGCACTGCACCTATACCAATCCTAGAAGAATCACATTCCACCTCAAAAGTTTTATCAAAATTAGGTAAATAAAGAATAGGAGCAGAACACAATTTCTCTTTTAGCTCTAAAAATGCATGTTCCTGTTCCTTACCCCATGAAAACACTTTCTCCTGTTTGACTATTTCAATCAAAGGAGCAGCAATGGTAGAGAAATCTTTTATAACCCTCCTGTAAAAACTGGCAAGTCCATGAAAACTCCTCACTTCACCCACACTTTTAGGCATTGGCCACTCTCGAATAGCCTTCACCTTCTCACTATCAACCTCTACTCCCTAAGTACTGACTACAAATCCTAAGAAAACCAATCTATCAATGCAAAATGTGCACTTCTTAAGATTTGCATACAGTTTCTCCTTTCTCAACACATCCAACACACACCTAATATGCATGACATGCTCATCAAGATGAGAGCTATAAACCAAAATGTCATCAAAATATATAACCACAAATTTACTAAGAAACTCATGCAAAACATGATTCATTAATCTCATGAATGTACTAGGTACATTAATTAATCCAAAAGGCATAAATAATCATTCATACAGTCCATATTTGGTTTTAAATACAGTTTTCTACTCAGCTCTTGGTTTCATGCGAATATGATAGCATCCATTTTTCAAATCAATCTTAGTAAATAAACAAGCTCCATGCAATTCATCCAATATGTCATCAAATCTTGGGATAAGATGGCGATACTTTACAGTGATTTTATTCACAGCTCTGCAATCCATACACATCCTCCAAGTCCCATCTTTTTTTAACACCAGCAACACAGGTAAAGCACAAGGACTCAAACTCTCCCTCACATACCCCTTCTCTAATAGCTCATCCACTTGCTTTTGAAGCTCTTTTGTCTCCTCAGGATTACTCCTGTAAGCTGGATGATTAGGAATCTGAGCTCCGGGCACAAAGTTTATTTGGTGCTTTATGCCTCTCAAGGGTGGCAGTCCCTTAGGCATCTCCTCAGGAAAGATATCTGAATAATCCTGCAAACGAGATGAAAACACACTATGCAAAGAATCAAGAGGGTTAGTGTCAGAAACTAAACACTCTCTATATCTTACTATCACTAGTGCTCTCTTCGCTCTAGTTGCTCTCCTCAAATCTTTTCCCTTATCAAACAAGCTCACTTTTCTCTCTTTCTTTTCACTCTTTTTTTCTCGCACTGAGCTCTTCTCTCCTGCACATCCCACTTTCTTTTCCTCACTTGTGCAGTCATGTCCCATTGGGCCCATTTCTCTTTTCTTTTGGGCCTCTTTTCCCTCATCATTTTTCTTTAACTCACTACCCAAACCCTCCTCTCTTTACAAAGCTTTGGTTTGGTCTAAGTAAATCTTATGAGAGGATAAAGGTACCAAAGTGAAGTTTTTGCCTTTGAACTTAAATGAGTACTTATTTGTGTACCTATCATGTGAAACCCGCCTATCAAACTGCCAAAGCCTCCCAAGCAAAAAATGTCCTTCCTCTATGGTTATCACATCACATAACACCTCATCCTTATACCTCCCTATTGAAAATGGCACCAATACATGTCTAGTCACTTTCACATCCGCATTATCATTAAACCACTACAAATTATATGGCTCTGGATATTTCCTACAGGTCAAGCCTAATTTCTCCACCATAGTTCGACTAGCCCCATTGGTATAGCTACCCCCATCTATAATCAGATTACAAACCTTACCTCTCACTAAACATCTAGAATGAAATAAGTTCAAGCTCACACTAACCCGTTAATTTGGGATCCAATTCGGGATTTTCCTTAGGAGGTCCCTCTGATCAAGAATCTCATCTCTCACTCCAGCACTCAGTACCCTTCTTACCACAAGTGCTTCCCCTGTGACCGCTCTCTCCACACATTCATCATCATAATCATAAACATTATCACAAGTTAAATCATCAACATTACTATCTTCAGAATCAAGAACCACATTATCCCTCATATACATCACTTTTCTATTAGGGCATTGAGAAGCAATATGACCCAAGCATTTAAAACCTTTGATAGTAGACAGCTTATTAGAGGTAGCTTGAGTTGAAAAGTTACCTTTTTGATCAAATTCTTGGTAAATGGTGATGATTTTTAAATTATTAAAAATTTAATTTTTACAAAAAAATATATTCAAAACATGTAACATATAAATGTAATTCACTTCCGAAGATGGGGATTAAAGAAGCAGTACATTAATTATATAATAATAAATAAGATATAAAATTAAGTTTTACTTTAAGATTAAGTGTTTCAGGCTTTCAGCATTTAAGTTTAAGCATAATAAAATAGTTGGACAATGAGATTAAGTGACACAAATGAGTACAATTTTAAAATTACAAAAGGACCTCTTTTATAAATCTGGAAAGTTTGGAGCAAGAAATCTTTTACCTTTGGAGTTATGAGCTAAATGGCAAGCAATGATCACGATAGACTGTAGAGAAGGCAGAGGACAGTAGAGGCGAATGGAGAGGATGGGGAGACGATAAGGGAGAAAATCATTTGTGTCATTAAGCCTACGCCATCAAACATATGTCATCCCTATGTCATTTTCCTTTGGCCATAAACTTTGCAATAAATAAATAGGATAGAGCAAAATTTGTGGCTAGAGAAGGACAACACAGGATGACATAGACGATCTCATGCTAGACGATAGAGTGATAGAATGGTAGTGGAATTGGCAAAGGAGATACACAGTTCAGTGACAGTGACAATGAAGATCCACTGACAATGAGGAGATGAGAGCATGTCAAACAAAAATAGTTGTAAGGGTAGCTTTGGTATTAGATCTAGGAACAATTTGTTAATTGATGAGGATGGGTGTTTCTAGAATAAATCGGATTAAAGTATGGTCTTAGGTATAATGAATTAATTCGGTTAATTTGGTCAACTTTGTGAATCAATGATGGTGATACATCAAAGGTTGTCCTCCTTTGCAATTCTACATTGAGCACTTTAATGGATTAGTGGTTACTTAAGTAACCATTTCACTGCCCACATTTTGTCTGTCTCAGTTGAATCACCATCTTCATTCTCAGATCTAGAGTGCAAGGTTCAATTTTTGGCCAAATTCGATGATGCCACGATGATGTAGCTATTTGCCTCCACAGATGCTACACGTTGCTGAGTGGCAGAGGATAACCAACACTAAAGAAAAGATCTCACAGAGAAAAGGGTTTTGAGAGAGAACAAAAAGAAAAGGTAGTAAAGGAAGAAAAGAGAAAGCACGAGAAAGATGAAAAGCAACAAAGAGAGAAAGATAATTATTGAAAATTTTCTTCTATTATTCCTTGCTATTCTTCTCTTACGTATATACTATGTTTTTCTGTTGAATTTCAACTCATCTATTACAAGTCTCTCTTACAAGTTTAGGCCCACTTGTTACAATAAACTCTAGAATATACTCTACAAGGAGGATGTTACAATAATTGTTATAACTGATTATATCCATTGCTTTACTTGGTCTGTAAAATAAAGAAATGACAATATATAATGGACTGGATGGTATGTGTGCATATGGTTGATTGCATGCATGATGATGGTAGTGGGTTGTGATGGTTGCTTATATATGTTACATTGATATTTATGTCATCATAATACGCCTTCTTTTGATTCAAGCTGATGCCACTATCAATGAATTTTATCACATAATTTATGAGAAAAGCAAAGTTTATGGCTTCCCAATGGGGCTTTGCACCAGTTTGAGAGTTAAAGGGGCAGACAAGAGAGAGAGAGAAAGGAGAGAAGAACATTTTATTTTCTTTAATTTTAGGTCTCATTTGCATATAAGATACATATATGGTAAGGGCCTAAAAAAACACCAAGTATCTTTTTGTTACGGATGGTTGACGTAAAAGTTAAGTTTGGGTTCAAATTTAAAGTTTATGAAATATTTAGGTTTTTTTGTACACGTTGCAATGATTAAGTCTAAATTAAAATTTGGTCAAAATGTTAGGATCTACTTTAATCCTTTTGCCTATAAAAGTACTAATAGTTAATAATGATATCATCTATGTGTATTAAATAGTAAAAGTCTATTAATAGCTTTATTTACAATATAAATTTGTATTTGAAACTCTTGGTGAGTTTAATGGCAAAAAGTTCAAATTTTACTTTAATATTTTTATCAAAATTCAATTGAAATCTAAATGTATATGCTTTAAAAAGCTTTAATATTTCTCAAACATTCAATTCTCACCCTAATTTAACTTCTTTGTCATTTCTTCGTTACAAAAAGTATATTTAGTATTTTTTGTGGATTCTTTGTTAGATGTTTATCCTACGTGATAAGTGAGCCAAAAAAAAAAGTTTCCCTCTTTTTCTCTTCTTTCTCTCTTTTCTCTCCTCCCTCTCTTATTTCTTTCTCTTCAACTTCTTTACTTTCCATCTCTAACTTCTTTAACTTTATCTTTTACAGGCTTTGTTAGAGTTAGGCTTAGCAATGAGCTAGAAAAGCTTGACCCAAAATTTTTTGTCATGTCTACGCATGCCTTAAGCCCAATCAGCCTGAGGCACCTAACCTAGTCCCAAGCCAAATCGAGTCTGGGCAACTCAAAGCCTAGCTCAGATAAAATTTTTAATTAAAAAATAGAAAACAAAGTCATTTTACTCAAAACGACATCATTTTTTAAAACTTTAGGATTTTGAGTCTACTTTAACTCAAACAGCTTAACCCTAAGGTTAGTTTAAAGCCTAAAATTTTTTAAAAAGCTTGAGCCTGGCCCAAAGTTTGATTAAATTAGGTCGAGTCAGTTAGCATAGGGCCAAACTTGGGCTTAATTGTCATCTATAGTTGGAGCCATGTAACTTGGAATAGAAAGAGAGCTTATAAGACTCTTGTTGTCTCTCATCAATGACCCTTCAAGACTTTGCCTCCTATAGAGCTTAGATTGGGCACTGAACATGCTACTTAAATATTCATTCCCAATCCAAGCACTTCCTTTTAATCTTGGACTCCTTGTTTTAACTATTACTTATGATATAAAAGGTGCTATAGAAGGAGGAGTTAAAGGGGATTGGCAACTTCGAGCTTGATTTAATATTTAGGACCAAGGTAAGGCTTGTTCTTATAATTTATGTGTCAATTAGAATAGTGATTTTATTAGACCCCGATTCCGAATCCCAATGTTCAGAGTCATACTTGAGCACATTTCCTTGTAGGGTCCTTTTGATGGAATCTCATTAGCCAATTAGGCTCATCTTCCTTCTCATAACATCCCAAAATTTCTATAATTTGAATACTTATTAGACCTCGTTTCCAGAGTCTAACTCATGCTCTGATACCAAACCATGTTAGACGCTGTTTCCGGAGTCTAACTCGTGAGTCATGAAACGTGAGCGTAGCACTCTGAAGGTTCTTCTAACATCCCAAACATCCATGATTGAGCGCTTGACATACGACAATCCATTCTTATGTTCATATCCTCAATCATTACCCTAAACACATCGCTCAATTTATCTCTTATTTCCATAACAAACTAAGTACATTTCAAGCCCCATTCAAGCCTAATTGAATCATAGGAAAGTAATGATAAGCCCACAACTTATAAAATGTACATGATTTGGGACAAAAAGCATAACTTTCACTAGGGATGTTGGATTAAGACCCTTTAAAGACGGTTTCGAAGAGAACTTCAACTTCTACAACTGTGAAGAACTCGAAGAGAGATTTTGCCATCTAAAGGGTCAAAAATTTGCACATTTTCATAACTATCCCGAGAAGGTCTGCTTAGCGGACATATGTCCCTTCAAACGGACATGAACTAAGATGGGACACAAACAAACCCGAGAAGGTCCGTTTAGCGGACATATGTCCCTCCCAAGGGACATGAACTGAGCTGAAACACTGGAATATCCGAGAAGGTTCGCCCAATGGATATCAAGTCCGTCTAACGGACAATTACGGGTTAAATGTCATATTTCCAACTCCTACAAGCTATCATGACCCATCTTATGCATATCTATCATTCCTAACTCATTTTCCTCATCATTTTCACTTCCATTTCAATTCAAAACATCCACAAAACACATCATACAAGACCATTGATCATAACCAACAAAACATCATTCATACTTAAACAAATTCATCCTCAATTGTTGATCATGTCAATGCATTCTTCAGAGTTCAACATATATTCAACTCCTTTTATCAACTTCATTTAGTCTCTAACTTATCACACTACTTCTTCCTAATTCAAGAAATCATAGTACTTATGACACTACTTCTTCCCATTTCAAGACACCACATTCTCTCATTCTATTATATCGAAATAGAAGAGTTGTAAAATGTCCTGCATACATCCTATGTAGCATCACTAACTTGTAACAATCATAACTTTCAAGTCCGATCTCCAAAAATTATATACTTTATATCGTTAGAAAGATAGAAGAATGAACTACAACTTCTAAGAAGACATCCTTGTCCAAATCAGCCTAGATCAGTACAGGTTTTTCCCTGAATTCAAAACATAAATTTCTAGAAATTTGCGATGTACAACTTGGAAAGTCATGAGCATAATCATTCAACTACCAACTTTACTTCATTAAACTCCTTAATCACTACTCATTTGACTTATCTCTTACAACTAATTCTCATCATTCACATCAACCTTATCTTTCCTTTTTCGATAATATCTCACTTATATGTATATATATATATATATATATATCAACAATTCGTATTCAAAGTTCATCAACTCAATTGGATAACTTTTCCAAGTACATCGAATATCAACTTACATCATCCATACATAATCCATATTTCATTAACATCATAAATTAAGAGTTTAACAAACTTCAATGGGCATTCCGAGCCATAATACAATACTTCACAAAATCCTAAAATATATAAAATGCTTGAACTATAATTGCTCAACATACAACTACAGCCTTATTTTACATAAATTATTCCAAAAAAAAACAAAGCATGTAAATCTGGAGTAGTGCTTTGACTCTTTTTCATTCTTTCTCTTACTTGTCACCTGGAGATGGTACGAATAGGGGGTGAGCTTAAAAGCTCATGGGTAACAAGCTTATAACTGAGAAACAAGCAAAAGCCATTGAAATATTTATTTCGATTGTAAAATTTCACATTGTAAAAATCCATGTAACAAATATTTCCCAAATTCACAACTTATCA
>JANZXP010000194.1:3963323-3998034 GCA_027576715.1 Erythroxylum flavicans
CCTTTTCCATAACATGATATCCATTTTATCAAACACTTCATTATCAAAATTCTATCATTTACAGTTGATGACCTCTTAATTTTTACTTCAGTTTTAGTTCAGTAACATCAATGCACAGTTCAACAATTGATGATTGTTCATAAACCCCAAAACAATAACTAATCCATATTTTTCCATATCACATGTTCTACAAATTTTTCCAAATTTTCTTAAGCATATTTTGGGTTAGATTTGTATGACCATTTTGACCTAGACAATGAGGTATTTAGACAACACATTCTTTAATCAAATGTTCTGCAATGTCTTAAGTGTCTAATGACATCAATTTCATACATTTTGGTTTAGTATCATGCACGTTATAATAAAAAATCTACAGACTGTTTTCATACTTCGATAGAATACAATTCTCAACTTCAAGCCAAATTTCAAGACTCTTAAAGATAGATTTCAAATTTAATTCCTTCATGAACAATATAGCCATATGCTTGTAGTTTACTCTAAATTAAAATCCATCTAATTCGGATATTCACAAATCAAGTTATGTCCACAATACAGATGCATGTTTAGTAAAAACACTGAATATAACATGCTTCAGCTCATTTAATTGCTAAAATCCTTCATCTTGTTAATCATATCACCGAATTTGCTTCTTCCTTCACTACCCACACATGCATCCACATCATTCACGCATGCATCAATCCATAAACATGGAAATCTACGCCACTCACACATGCATCCAATTTACACATATTAAAACCTCATCTTAATATCATTTACACTACCCATATAACTTTAAGCATCACTTACTTGCTTCAGAAAAATTTCAACAGTTGAGAGGGGTTCAAAGAGATTTCGGTGGATAGAGAAAAGACAAAAATAGAGAGAAACAAAACAAAATATATACTGTAATGTTTTCTTTGCAAGGTGTAACATAGGTAAAATGCAGAAGTTAAGTGTTTAAGTGATGGATGAGCAAGAAGAAAGATGGTGTTTTTGGTGGAGACAAAACAAAGGAGCTGCAGAAATTAAAATTTTCATTACAAATTTTTGCAATGTTAGTAAATACTAATGATTAATTAATACCACTATTTTAAGTCTTAAAAATATATTGTCAGTTTTTTATTCCAAATAACACGTTGTAATCATTCAAAACAAATCTCCAATAAAATAAATCTTAACTATGATAGATTATAAAAATGTTAGTTTAATAATTTATGAAAATTTCAATCATTTAGTGATGATTTTTAGAAATCATCACCAAATGTAAACATTCAGCGACATTTCAAAAAATCCGTCACTAAATGAGAAACATTTGGTGACGATTTTGAAATATTGTCTCTGAATGTTTGATATTTAGCGACGATTAAAAGCAGTTGTCGTTGAATGTATAATGTTTTGCGACGAATTATCAATTTTGTCACCAAATATTTGACCTTTTGGTGACGTTTATTAATATCGTCACAAAATACATAACATTTAGTGACCATTTATGAACATCATCACAAATTGTTTGTAAAGTTATGGTGACGTTTACAGATTGCGTCGCGATTACACTATTTGGCGACGAATACTGTAAATCGTCACCCATTGGTCTCGATTGTGCGATAATTTTACTTGAACGTCTCTAAACATCACTTTTTGATTTTGTCACTAAAACTTAACATTTAGTGACGAACGACATGTTTCGTCGCAAAAGGTTGTCTTTTTGCTACGAATATTTTTCGTCGCAAAAAAAAAGTCGGGAAATGCTTCCTTTATTGTAGTGCCTGTGAGAGAAAGTTTCTCATCTTATTTGCAATAATATTTGTGAGGTTGTAGTTGTAGGCCTCTCCTCCCATACCTAAGTTTTAGCGAGATTTTTATTGGATATTGTTGTTTTAGTTGTAACTCTCTCTTCTTTTATAAGAGAATTTGCATTTATTGCTTAAACTGATACATATGATATTTGCCTCTACCATAATTGAATGCAAGATTTGATAAAGTAAACACACGTAAGAGAGAGGTGAATTGTGTGTGAAAAAACAAAAATTTGTAAGTTACTTTCAATTCGTATAAAGACGGGGGCTGTTAAAAATTAAAACAATAAGAGTCTGTCAGATAATAGTAGCCTGTTAAAGTATGAGACTTGTTGAAACAATCAAAAGAAGGTGCTTGTTAAAATGAAAGAAACCGTTAGCAAGTCGAAAATAAAAGGAACATATTATAAAAGTGAAGGAGCCTTTTGTTGAAATGAAACACACATAATATAACGCGGAAATATAAAAGATAAAGAGAGAGAGAAGAATGATGCAGTCGATTTATACTAGTTCGGCTTATAACCTAAGCTTACGTCAGGTTCCTAAGTATTTAACTTGAGTGTTTCACCATAAAATCAAGTAGTAATTTGACAAGTCTCTCTAAGCTCAAAAGTTAATATTTTTCAAGGTTCTTCAACCTTTCACACTAGTAGTATTTTACTAACCTCTACAAGCTTTCAAATAAAAATGAGATTTGCTTGATATGAGCTTTAGTAATCTCTTTCAACAGAATTTCACTTTCAACGCACAAGAGAATTTTTTACAAAGATATAACTTTCAAGAATGTATATGCTTTTGATGAGTTTTGATAATATAACCTCGCAAGCTTCTATATCATTTCGTTGTTGTTCACAATTGCATTGACTATTCCTTAAATAGTCAATTTCTTCAACTAGCCGTTGCTTCATCTTGCATCCTTAGTTAACTAGATAGATTTAACTTTGAATAACGTCGATGTCATCTTTGTCAAAAAAATCTTCCAGTAATCACTTGGTAATATACGTCCTTCATAATTGGTAGGACCTTTTCGAATAAACCATTTCTAATAAGGTAAGTTCATAATGAAGGCTCTTAAAAAAAGTATTTCTTATGATTTTATTTCCTTTTGAGAATAAGACCGTTAATTATATAACGAAATAAATCTATTTTGAAATTTGAAATACTATACAATTATCATCAAAATAGTTAATCATAATCTTGAGATAATAAGATTAGCCTATAAAAAACAAGGAGAAGAGAAACATGGAGCCATTCATGATCTTAGCAGCTTCTTAGATGATAATAATATCCGGACAGCTTCTTAGTAACTAGGGTGTTTGAGTTTTGGACATTGAGATTTGAGAGAATTCTTTCTCTTTCTGGGTCCATTGTGTCTCAGTCTTATCTTTATTATTATAACAAAATATTACTTCTATTTCTAACGTTTTTTTGGGTAGGTTATCCTTCAACTCATCCCCACTAACCAACTCTATACCCTAGCCCTAAAATTTGCATTTAGGATACCCTCCTATTTTCTTTAACTATATATACATGTCAGGTTGTACATTTGCATGTGAACCTGACCACACTGTCCACAAGTTATATACTTTATATATATGTGTGTGTTTATATATACACAAAGAGATTACAGAAAACGTTTTGTTTTCTTTGAAGTTTGAACACAAATTCAGTCTGCATATTTTTTATCGCATTGCTATTAACATAAGCTCAGTTGTTGATACAAGCAACAACAGCCCCTATCTCTCTCTAGACAAACATACATAAAGAAACATGTCAACTGCCTGAGGATTAGGCACCTAATATGGCAACCTACCTAAAACTTATAATCAAACGGCCAGCATCTAAGCTCGAATCCAAATAATATATTCCAATTCCACATAATTATTTGTTACAATATATCATCTGAAAGCTTGGCAGTAATGTTAACTGACAGCAACACAAGATTTGAGGTGTGGAAATTAAGAAATGGGATTTCTGGACCCCAAGTATCACATGCACACCACGTGTCATGATCTGGTGCCAACATTAGATCAATGGTTTTGATACCATTGACAAACTAAACTAGGGTAAGGACTAAGGACCACTGCATTATAGTACTCACCTAGTTCCTCAAAAGAAATGTATGTACACATGGAGGATGCATGTGCCTTGGTGTGTCACACACACCCCTATGTATGGAGCTTTGTGGATAGGCTTCGTTTTCTGTTTATAATCAATATGAATCCACTAACTTTGAAAAGGGTTTAATTATCTTATGGTTAATTAATTCATGGGCTTTAAAAGAAAGTTAGTGGTCAAATTAAATTAAAGTTAGAGAGGTTAATCAAGGAATTTTATAAAGATTGACAGCTTAATTGCTCTGTTCTCATAATAATTAATCTATGGAAAAGGCGTTTATCATGCTATTTCATTTTCATATAGCATTGAGCAACAAGATTTGTCGTTTCACTTCCTTTATTAACATTTAGGAAATTAAACTCAAGTTTGAAATGCTACAGATGAAGTGATGATAACTTGATCAGCTATCAGATTTGGTCCATGAATTTGAGGTAATAAATAAGAACAATAGAATATAAAATGAGAGAAGGAAACAAAGAACAAAAGCATGAAACATCGGTTTTATAGGTTTCTATCAATAAGGATTAAAAACATGAAATAATAATCTTTCAACTTAACCACTAACTTCAACATCACAAGCAGGATAGAGCTATGTGGTTGTGGGTCGTCGTCGACTTTGGATATATAGCAAGAGAACCTGTCCAAAGGCAAGAGAGAGCAGACAACAAATTGATAAAAATAAACATCAGAATAAAAGGTTGCACACATCAATCATGTTGACGGGGACATCACTATATTGCTTGTTTTTTTGATAATGCCGTTTGGAGCAAGAAACAAACATATTTATAAATTGTTTTGTCTTTGTAATCACAGCATCATTAACAAGATGATTGTTCTCTTGTAAGGTTGATTTATTTGGTTTTTTCAGCCGTGATTCAAGTAAGGTATAGTATTACTTCAAGAGAACAAATTAAAATTGTATTATCAAGTCCAAAACTTAGGATGAGATCCATAACATAATAAATTTTATATAAGGTAAATCAATTATTTAATGATTTTTATGCATATAATCTTCTTAAATAATGTTATTAAGATTAAGATTAAATTTTTCTCAAAAAAATCTGAATTTAAAATCCTTCAAAATAGAAAAATTATTTATAATAGATAATATTATAAAAAAATTCGAATCAACAGTTCCTTGAAAAAATTCGATTCAACAGTTCCTATTATTCTTAAGTTTCGCACAAAAATGAGGCACACATGCCTTACTAATTTTAATGTGTTTGTAAATTAATTTGAATACCATTTTACTACAAAATTCTAAAATTAATTTTAGATATGTTATTTACGTACAATAGCAATCTTGAGTTAAATATACCTCTTACAGACGTGAAGAATAATACTTGCTGTACTAAAATATATTAGTAACTATAATAAAAGGTCCTTTTCATGATAATTGACGGCTTTTAATGTGTTAAACTTTTTATCATACCTTAACGTACAAGTAAGGAGACTCTATGATATTACTAATTATTCTGTCATTTAAGTGTTATTAGAATGATTTAGTTTCGTATTAAATCCTTAATTTGGTATGTTATCTTTTTATAATTATAAACGACGTCAGATCTTCAGTCCCAAATACTCTGTTTCAACCTTATTTTTGTCATAAAATAATGTCGTTTTATGTATAAACAGATACAAAACCAGGTTGTTTTAGAGCAGGAACATAGTTGGAATATAATAATTGGGACAAAGGATCTGAACCTCTTATAAACCATACATTCTCTTCTCTTATGTTTTTGATGAGAAACAAAATAAAGTTTGAAAGAGTCGTAATCAATTTGAGTGTACATTTCATATTTAATACAAGGAAACCAAGGCGCATTAATATAAGGAAAACAATGTGTTTTATATATATATATATATATATTATCATTTATGACGTATCTTATCTTACATGTAATCCATATATATTGTTATTATGCATGCAGCTATACAGCTATGTGTTCATATGATTTCATCTCCAACAATATTAGGTAGTCTTTGACAATGTTAGGTTTGTAGGGTGCATCGTAATGTAAAATAATGAGTACATACATAGGGCGCATGCCAGCTGAGATCATGTCTCGACCTTAAAAAGTACCAAGGAAGAGGAACGTGGTGAGCTGGTAATGGCAGTTGCCTTGTTTTGTTTTGCAGTATAATTTAATGTAAGAACGTACCAAGGTCATTGGAGGACAAAGACGTTTGTACACATTTTGTAGTAATGTAAGATCTTATTAAAGAAAACCTTAGTTTGTTTTCCCTTCGAGTTCCGATCATGAAGATGTCTAGATCCCCGACGTTAACATAAATAAATTAGTTTTTAAGTCTATTGGTTGGTATCGTCTTGTTGAATTCTCCCATCGTTGTTATTAATTAAATTTCTGATTTAGTTCTTATCTATGATTCAAGGCAGAACCTTATCGTATTGACTGGGAAGGAGAAATCCAAGTCCAATACAAAGATTATGCAGGTGAATCACTTTTATAACAATGCTGTACATGTAAGCTCTGACGTACCAATTGGTTGGCATCATTGTATTTTAGATAAGAGAATTAATGTTTGGATCAAAGAAAATTTTAAATTTTTAGTTTAAAGAAGGACTAAGTATTACCAATGTTTTAAAAACCGGACCGAATGTTAAATCAGTAAAATAAGAAGTCTAAGGTTTAAAAGGTTCAGCCGATATTAAGGGTCGTTTTTAACATTTTATAGGTCCTGGGCAAAGTAAAAAAAAGTTTATATTTTTACCTATTTTTAAGCCCTTACAAAGAATAAAAATAAGCAAAATATGAGCTCTTTTTGTTGTTTTTTATAAGGTCAAAATTAGGCCCTATTTGTTTTATTTTATTTTTATGAAAAGATGAACCATATTTTATTATTTATGAGGATGGGCCCTGAGCAGGTGCCCACCCTGTCTTTACCCAGAGCCGGCCCTGTCGGTATTATACCGTCATAAAATGAGCTAAAGATTGAATAAAATTAAGGAATTTGATATATGATTTAAAGAGATTGTCTTTACCTATCAAAGAATTTAAGGTTTAATTAGAAAAATTATTAAATAAAAATTAATTAATTATTTTAGTTTATAAGAACTTATTAATTAATAAAGATTGATTGATTAATTAATAAATTGATCAGTTTTTAACAACATAAGTTAGTAAATCGAACCAAAAAGTTAAAAACTTAATTAAAAAGATAGATAGATCAAGATTTTTACGGTTAAACTGGTCGAACTGATTAATTTTTTTAACTATTAGTGTCATTTTAAAATGAACCGAAACTGTAAAAATACATTTTGATTAAAGACGAAAAAAGGAACTCAACATAATCATTTGTATTGCAAAGCATTTCTAAGTTAAGGAAATTCTTGTATAAGTAACGGTACATTCCATTTTATTACTATTTTGAACATTTTGATTTATCCTAATCGATCCTTATGATACAAGATGGATTAAACCTCATATATATCGATTCATGTAGTCTTATCCCTTATGTGGTTGATGTTAGGGTTTGCAATCTCCTTAAAATGGATTAACCCCAAAAAAACATAACCAATCAAACATTCAACTACAGTTGCAATAGTCTGTTAGATGAGCATAAAGCAAAAAAGTTCATATAAGGCAATCAACAATCTTAATTTCCGGCATAAATGATGGTAGTCTCCCATTCAGTCAAATGCTTCTCATGCGATCATGTACTTTTTCTTCACCACAACATGAGGTTATTAGCAGTAACTACGTGCAACAGAACAATTTATGATACATTGAAAATTGCAGTTTAGACTAATGATATTTATTTTGCAAACCAAGTGTCTATAATTTTATTACATTATCTTACCAAATGAGTCTAATTAGTCTCTTAGGAGGTGGTCGAGTTAGTGGAGTGGGGAGCATGAAGCTAAAAGATCCTGTGTTCAAATTCTCCTAATTATACTCTCTCGATCGAACCTATCGTATAAGATTTGCCTAGTATGAAGTACTTAGTTGGCGTAATTCACAGGCTATTGTGTCAATCTGAAGATTTATCTAGTGCGCATCTAAAGGATAACGACTGCGGATTCCTCCGTAAAAAAAAGGTCTAATTAGTAACTTTCATATCCACAACAATTAAAAAAAGACAACTAATATATAATTAGGGATAGCCAATTAGGAAAGTTCCACAAAAGTAGAAAATGATTCTAATTGATTGTAACGTCATCGTATATTTAAATGACAAATTTTATTTTACAAGTCTTTCCGTTTTGCGAAAATTAGGAGACGGTCATTAGTTGTTCACAAACTCAATTTTACATTTTACAAAAAGGCTGTTTTATAAATTTACTAGTTGTTAAAAGGCTAGTCTATACAATATGAGGATTAATGCGATTAAATGGAGGTAGAATTAAGTATACATATTTTAATATATCAATTCATTTCTGTATTTAACTTTACTGTTACAACTAACTACCTACATGCTAGCAACAGATTGAACCATGTGTTTGCATTTTTCATGTGAAAAATTTGACAAAAAAATACATTACCCCATGGATTAAATTGAATGCAAAAGATTCACTGAAACTCAGTTGCCTAATTTTCAGAAGTTAGAGCACTTGTTTGTAAATAAAAAATTTACAACAAAAGATATGTCTGAGACTAAGTCATGAGATGAGATGCTTCCTGACTTGAATCCAGATGCTGACCATATATTGTAACCTTTTTCACAAGAAGTAGATACCCCAACTAACTTTAAACTATACCTATAAAGAAAACTGAAGACAGTACCTGAAAAGAATATCTTTTTTCACAAAATTGTAATCTTTACTTGTGTGGAAGGTCTGATTTCCTTTCTTTTCACATGAAACATTAACCAACATATGTCTATTGATATTTTTTATTATTTAGACTAATTCCTTTATCTTTTCAATTTTCCATGGCAGAAGAAAAAGAACCAACTTGTTTGAAGGGTAAAGAGGGTTTTCTAAGAGATATATGATAATGAAACACTTTATAACTGAGTTCAGATCACTTGTTTATTATGTGCTTAATTTGTTTCAGAAAAATTGAATGAATGGATGCTTGTTAAGGAGTGCAGACACAAAATAACGGAAATTCAGAACTGAAGTGTGATATAGACACCTTTAGTTTTGCTAAAAATAACCAATGAAATTATTAGAATTATTTTCTTTTTTTTTTAAAGAAAGATTGCAACTTTATAGCTTTACTTTGACTCCTCTCTCTCTCTCTCTCCCGCTCTCTACATTTGATAGCCCCACCAGAACCAGAGGCTCAGTTCATTTTTTATACTCTCTCTCTGTCTTAATCTCTGCTTGTTTTGGCCTTTATCCTTTCTCTAGACAAGGGTTATTTGGCTGCAGGGGCTCTCTTTCTACAGTGCCTCTCTCCCCCTTTTCACTGCAAAAGCAAAGGTTTCTTCAAGTTCCTGATCCTTCAAGTTAGGTGCTTTTTTACCCTTCATTGTTTGCAATTTTTCCCCTTATCGTCCCGCTTTTTTGCGTCCGGATCTCTTCTGTTTGTTTGGATCTATGGTGGGTTTGGCTTAAAGCACTGATTTTTATTATCAAGATCCGGTTTTTACTGAATTAGCCTTTGATCATGTTCTGTACTTCTCTTACTGGGGCGCTCGGTGTACAAAATCGACTTGATTGACTAATTCTTTACTCTTTTTTTTCTGGTGGTTCTTGGAATGCTCATCTTGGTTTTATTTTACGGTTTTCAATTGTGTTAGGTGGTTCCGATTTAAATCTTCTTCTTTTACTTGTTTCAAGGTTTCAGATTCAGTTGGTTGGTTACGGCTTGCAGATTCTCCTCTCCGTTTTTTTTTTTTTCCTGTGGCACCATTTGGTCAATATTTGCATGCAGTTCTTTTGCCAAACTGTTCTCGCATGAAAAGCAAAGTTTTGATCTGAAATTATGTACCATATTGTGCTATTGTATCGTCTTCAAAGTTTGTGTTTTCTACTTTTCAGAACAAGCCGAAGTTCTTGTCAGCTAATTACCGTTGTTTCTTTCAGATATATGATGACTATATGGTCTGTATTGCTTATTGACTAGGTAGTGTTTTCTTATCTGACGTTCTGTTCTAGTGTGAAGTGCATATTATATGCGTTCATGCTGTTTTTAGATTTAAATTACTGTCCTTTTGTATCACTGAGTGAGGATGCATTACATACTTGATGTCTTGAACTTATTATTTTATATTTAACAGATTTCTTCTTACCGTCTACATCATTGGGTGGAGGCGCAAGTTGGGCTGCCAAAAGATGATCCCAAATGGTTATTGGTGGCGGCAGATTCATTCACTCTGATGTAATTTTGCAACATAGTTTGTCATCTGATGGCCTCAAAAACTGGTAGCAAAACCTCCCTGAAGCTGCAGCAGACAACAGCTAGCATTCAGAAGTTAGAGATTAATGATTCAAAACATTTTCCTTCACAAGTTTCTAAACTGGAAAAACTTGAGCAAATTGATGAGCAAGGTCCAAGGTTTGTGGATAACACATCAAAAAAGGTTGCATTAGCAGCTTCTGAAACTAAACAGATACCAAATTCTCATAGGAAAGGGCTTACCGATTCTTTGAGTAGTAAGTTAGAGTCGAGTTCCTCTGTACCTACTACTGAGGAAGCATCAACAAAGGTAGAATCAACCATTAATGAAACCAGAGGTTCACAGAATAATTCTGTTGACCAAGAAAAGGAAATTTCTGGTGGTGGAAGTGTCAAAAACAGTTCTGTATCTGCCAAAGTTAGTGATGGAACTAACAGTTTTGCTAAGACTAGTGGAAGTACAAAGATTAGTGATCGTGTAGATTATGTGGAAAGTGGTAAGAGTAGCATGCATAGAGGAAGCACAAGCAGTGATATCAGTGATGAGAGCACTTGCAGCAGCTTTAGTAGTGGTATAAGCAAACCTCACAAAGCAAATGACTTAAGATGGGAAGCCATTCAAGCTGTTAGATCAAAGGATGGAGTTATGGGCTTGAGTCATTTTAGACTGCTCAAGAGGTTGGGTTGTGGGGATATTGGGAGTGTTTACTTGTCAGAGTTGAGTGGAACTAAGTGTTATTTTGCGATGAAGGTTATGGACAAAGGCTCTCTTGCCAGTCGTAAGAAGCTGCTTCGAGCTCAGACAGAACGAGAAATACTTCAATCTCTTGACCATCCATTCCTTCCAACACTCTACAGCCACTTTGAAACAGACAAGTTCTCTTGTTTGGTAATGGAGTTCTGCCCTGGAGGAGATTTGCACACTCTTCGACAGAGGCAGCCAGGGAAATATTTTCCTGAACAAGCAGTGAAGTATAATATCTGAACTTTCTAATAATTTATTATTTTTTACAATCTAGTGTCTATACTTTTTTGTAGTTATCATTGCAACTATATTTAGGTCATTATTTGGTAACACATTTACTTGACTTAGTCTTTTATGTTTGATATCTTCTGATTTGAAAAGTTGGCCTTATTATGACATCATAAATCTCACATGGTTTATCATGTTTTAGGTGATTGCAAACAATTTCGTCTAGATAGGAAAAGGTGCCTATTGGAGCATAAGCTTATAGAACTTTTAATACGGAAAAATGAGATCACCCTGATCTATATTTAAGAATAAGTGGATCATATATTATATAATTTTTAAATTTATTTTTGTATGAGCTGGGCGATAATTGAGTTATGAGAAGCAGTTGCAGAACTTTTCTCTCTCTGAAAGGAAACTGAATTTTGTCTCTTGGATTGTGCAAGTTCACATTTAAGCTATCGATCGTGCAAGTTCACATTTAAGATATCCTTGAGTTCTGACTTTTAGGATATAATTTGAGCTGGGTTCGATCCATGCTCTATGTCTTGTGATTTCTTCTCTGAGTGTTGCAGACTTGCTGATAAAATATACTCTTTGATCCTGATTAACGCGTTATTGAATGATTGATATGTCACATGTTTCTTATTGTTTACACTATATCTTTTAGCATGTATCCATATTGTGTTCTAGGTATGTGTTAGTTCATGATTCATGGTTTTTCTTCAAGATATACCTACAACTGGTTTTCCTAAACATGAAATACTTTGTCTGCAAACTGGTAAAGCATGTGCTCGTATGTGTTACTGCTTTATATGGATATACTTCTATTCTAATCATGAGCCATTTTTTGAAGTTAATGCATCCTTTGTGTGTTGGATGCCTTTGCTTAACTTCTTATTCATCCTTGCATGCTCCTTAAGAATTGCTTTACATTTTAATTCATATAATTTAATTCTATGGCTGGTGATTGTGAAAGAACCCCACCTTCCTTCATTGATCTTGTTCTCTTTTAATTTGTATCAGTAAAATGTTATACTTGTACTACTGTGCCTAAGAGTTACTGCATATTCTGTTTGTTCTGAGAAAACAAGGAAAACAAGGTAGCAAAAATAACTTTAAAATTTGCATCATCTAATAAACAATAAGGATGAGAATAGGGGTGAAAATGAAATGTGTAGCTTTTCCCTCGTCATGTCTTTTTGAACTTTTAGGAGGAAAGACTTAAAAGGTTCTTGTTTCAACTATGAGTTTGAAAGACACGGTTCTCACATCCCTAGTAGATAGCCATCAGATTTTTGTCCCGACTTCACTTAATTGTTGTTTATAAAATGGCTTGGAAGAAAAAGCAGAAGGGATCAACTCATTGTCGTAGAAACTCACAAGTGGATGATCATTATTTACCCGTCATTGGGCTCTGATTAGTAATCGCTACAAAAGATGTTGAGGTTTGTTATTTCCTGGTATTGTTTGGAGGGAAGTGCTATTAGCATCAAAAGAGAAGGGTAAACTTGACTAAAATCTGAATGCCTTCAAATCTTGTAAACTGTAAGGATAGAAAAGTTTATTCTTATTTTGTTCAATCCTCATTCTTTTTGGTTGTCAATGACTAGGTGTTCAAAAATGAGGTTCTTACTGGATGATACTTTTGAATTCAATACTTGTACTTTCCATGGGTATTGTTGTGATATTGTTAACTAATACTGAGCCGTGGCACATTCCTAATCTCATAGTTGATTACTTTAGGAGCTAGAACTTGTAACTGGACATATTCTGAATGTATAAGCACTTGAATGGTTGAGAGTGAATTGTTCTCCTTTGTTATAAATGGCAGGTTTTATGTAGCTGAGGTGCTACTTGCTTTGGAGTACTTGCATATGCTAGGAATTATTTATCGGGACCTTAAGCCAGAAAATGTGCTTGTCAGGGAAGATGGGCATATAATGCTCTCTGATTTTGATCTTTCTCTTCGTTGTACCGTGAGCCCAACTCTTGTCAAAACTTCATCCATTGAGTCTGAGCCGTTAAGAAAGAATTCTGTTTACTGTGTTCAGCCTGCTTGTATTGAGCCTTCATGCATCCAGCCATCTTGTGTTGCTCCCACAACATGCTTCTCACCACGTCTTTTTTCTAGCAAGTCCAAGAAGGAAAGAAAGCCCAAAATTGAACTTGGGAATCAAGTCAGTCCATTACCTGAGCTCATAGCAGAGCCAACTGAAGCCAGATCTATGTCATTTGTTGGGACACACGAGTATTTGGCCCCTGAGATTATCAAAGGTGAAGGTCATGGAAGTGCTGTAGATTGGTGGACTTTTGGAATCTTTCTGTATGAACTGTTGTTTGGTAAAACACCTTTCAAGGGATCAGGCAATCGCGCAACATTATTCAATGTTGTTGGTCAGCCTCTTAGGTTTCCAGAATCACCAGTTGTCAGTTTTGCAGCAAGGGATCTCATAAGGGGTTTACTTGTTAAAGAACCACAACACCGATTGGCATATAAACGAGGGGCAACTGAAATTAAGCAGCATCCTTTCTTTGAAGGTGTGAATTGGGCGTTAATACGATGCGCTACCCCTCCTGAGATACCGAAGCCAGTAGAAATTGAGCGAATACCACCTCCAGCATCAACCAGTGAAAAGGCAGCAGTTGCAGCTGGTGTTCATTCTGATCAGAAAGGTTCCAATAACTATCTGGAGTTTGATTTCTTTTAGAAGGGTAATGATTGCATACTGCAATAGCTTATATTTAAGGGGTAACTGTTCTGAACATCTCAGGGGTTGCTGGTGATGAGGATAAAGTCTTGTTTTTTCGTGTTCTTGACAAATGATAAGGAAATGTATCATGTTGTTGCCTGTTAGTAGTTCCAAACCTGCAATGCATAAAATTATTCTTGGATTCTTGTCATCAAGGGGAATCTTCATTCCTCCTTACAGTACTTTTCTTTCTGAGAGGATTACTTCTGTACAGATGACGTTAAAGCACAGTACTTTATATACTCCAAGTAGGTACTGTTGCAAATCGTGTAGTAGGTTGAATGGATTACCAAAGAGCAATTCAGTTAAAACATGACCAAAATTAAGCTCAGTCAATTTCATCGTAAAGTACTCGTTATATCTGCTTCTGCTATGGATAAATTGTGGTAGGATTACCTGTGACAGCTCAAGCTTGGGCCAATAAAATCTTAGGTAATGGAGAGATTCTTGGAGAGGTGGCAAAACCCTATACTTTTCACTATAAAACTAGTAAACCTGAAAAAGATGGAAAGAATTTTTGGCTACAAGCTTCCATTCTTAATTTAAATTTGAATGGTTTTTTAATCTAATTAAGTGTTAAAAATATATTAGTGCGTCATGTGGAAAATCTTTTTCCGTCTTTACCCAACATTCCAACATCACAATTCCTTTGTGCAGGATACAACAATGTATTGGATTGGAATACGTCAATCCTTTGAGAGTTCTTCATGCTTTAGCAGATGAAATAAAATTAATTTTCAAAGAGAATTTTATTTAAGTTTGGTTTTTTGAAGGGTGATGGTGAAAAAGTTAGATAAGTCACCTTATTACTATTCTATAGAATCATACATGAGATTTTCATCTCATACGGATCCTCGTTCAATTCTTTCAAAGTCAATGGATCCTTTTCTTTGTCTGGGAAGCTCCTCCCTTCTTCCAATCTTAAAGGGTTGAAGGGAGATAGTGCATCGAGCTATTCGCAAAGGCTAACTTAATCTTCTTTCCTAGGGATCCCAGATGAGAAAAATCATACCATTTGTACTTATTTCAACTAACAAAGGGTGAGCCTCTTCAAAAGGTGCATTTCAAGATATGAAGTGGAGGATAAGAGATTTCATAATTGAGGTTTGGAATAAGACGATTTTTTCATTTTTTTTTCATTTTGAAAGAGTAATAAAAATGAGAGGTGTTAAATTTTTTTATTATCCTGACGTCGAGTTATTTTTCTATAGGAAATTTTTTTTTATCCTAACGTCAAGTTATTTTTCTATAGGACTTCCCTCACAGTATCTTCAATATAGTAGAGTTTAACCACCAAGCTTGGGATGGATTGATGTGGTTCCTCGACTTGCATGTGTTAAGCATGCCGCTAGCATTCATCCTGTATCAAGATCAAACTCTCCATCAAATTCTTAGTTGCATAACTTATAGCTTCCTTGCTTGTAGATAATGCGGATTAATTCAAAATTGTCTTTCATTTTAAGGCATAACTTGTATCTATGTGTTTCATATTCTCTTAGAGTTTGTTCCAAGCAATATAGCCATTTTCTAGTACCATGACTAAAATGAACTCAGCACCTGTTCCAAATTATTAAGAAAGTATAATCCAAGCTTAGATTGTCGTATAAATCCATTTTGGAAATCTATATAATTTTCAGAGTTGATGAAAGATTTTCAAGACCCAGTAGAGTGAAGGTTTTGTTATATTTCACATACCTTCTATGATGGAGATTCTGTGTTCCCTTACATATAGATTTTTACTTTACGAAATTAAAAGTGTATCACAGACACTTTCTTTCTGTGAATATGAAGTCCAAATCTTCAGTCTAACAATCTCCCGGCTAAGCCGTCCCCAGGATTGAGTGCTTCTTAAAGTTTACATTACCCGGGGAGATTTGAAGCACATGCAAGCAAAAGAATCATTGGAAGTGGGCTGTTGTTGCTGTAACTGGGGCATATGCTTGGGACTATTATGATTGGCAAGTGGTGAGGCAACTCCACTCATTATCTCATCATCCACTTCCTTCCCATCGCATATTATCTTAATCTCACAAAACTCTGGTGCATTCTGCAGTACCTGATCAACTACTCCATTTCCTTTCTTAGCCCTCAATTTCCTAATCAATTGTTGCAAGTTTGAGGGACTATGTTAGTGATTGAAAGCAATGAGAGCACAAGTGTCTATTCAGAAAACAGGAGTTCTCTGGATGCGCAACAATTGAGATGACTATTTACGTGTTAATGAATTAACCTGCAATCCTGGAAGCCACATATTAAGGTTATTAATGGGAATATTTTGTACAGACCTTAGATTGGACTTGGTGGTTCCAAGCACTAGCTTCCTCATGTTGAGAATGGGAATGAGATCTAGGATAGCTTTTGCAACCCTGTCACTCTCAATTAAAATGGTATCCACCTTAACCTGTTTCATTATGGGTTACATGGATCAGATTCAGTTGCATACAACACTTGCAATCCAAATGCATGCAAGAGCCTCCTTCTTCTAACAAAAGCTTTATGAATGGTTGAAATGGGATTAAAAATGTGTAAGATTTTGTGGGTACCTTGGATGCAGAACATAAATTGAGGAACTTCTGAAGGAGTTCTCTCCTCTTGCCTCTTTCTTGTACCATGTAACTCTCCAACTGTTGAGGACTCACTTGACTCTTGGGAAGCTTGCCCACTGTTCAAAGGCACAAACCTCAATCCAATATTCCACTTTGGTAATTAAACATATCCTAAACCAACCGAAATCTCAATCAAATTAAACTTGATTTGTTAATTTCGAATTAAGGAAAAAAAAAATAGAATAGACTTCAAGAGCACTTGCTTTTTCTTAAAATTTATTAAAAAATTTAATTACTTATATTGTTAAGAGAATGAAGATTGTTTTATTTTTTACGGATTATAAACACAAAACACCCGTAAATACATGATTAGTTAATATCATTTAATTATCATATATTGGTAAAATTAGTTTGATTCGATTGAACCTTATCTAAAGTTAATGAATCAAGTATCAAATCTCTTATTAGTTTTGGTATTAATATAGTACAATGTTGATATTATAAAATACTGAATACCATTATAAACAATTTTTTAAAATTACAAAATTGTCTCTCAATTATATATAATTAAAATTTAGTCATTTGCTATAAATTTATCTTTTATAAAATATAACTCATGTGAAAATTTTTCAAGTACTTTAATATTAACAACTTCAATAATTAATATATTAATTCAAATTTTTATTAGTAGTTTACATTAAATAATCAAATTGTTATTATTTATTTAGTTGTGAATATGCAAAAAGTTTTCTTTCATACATTTATATATATATATATACACACACATATATACACAAAATATAAGGATTTATATATATTAATAAATCAACCATAAAGTTGTACGCAAATTCATATTCTTAAATTAAGAGAAACTAATAGGAAATAAACAAAGTAGGAAAGAATCTCAACTCATTCATGTTAACCCTGTTTCTAAAGTTGAGGTATATATAAAATTATATATCACACATGTCCAACTTGGATATCATTGTATGGAATGATCCACTGTTGATGATATGAGTCCCAATATTAGCCAATTGTTATTTAACTTCTAGTATAAAGAGCTTCTATTGTGTTAAAATCAAAATTTTCTTTTAATATAGTCATTATCTAATTCAAATTGCTTAGTTTGATCTCATTATATTGGATTATTAACAATCTCAATCGCTACCCTATTATCATAAAACAATGTCATAAGCCATTTTAGACTAAAACTAAGTTCAATAAAAAGAATTTTCTCATAAGAAAGTTATGTGATTATATATGCATAACACGATATTTAGTTTCTATATTAGATAAGGATTTTTTTTTTTACTTCTCCAAGTCAATAAGTTGACTCTAACAAATGAAAACTATCTATAATTGAATTTTCTATCCAATCTACTACTAGAAAAATTAGGGTTTGTATATCCCTCAACATCAAAATGACCATGTTTGGATCATATAAAACCTTGACATAGATTTGATTTTAAATATGTCAGAACTTGATTAATAACGTTCATATGTTGATCATTTAGATTGTGCATAAATTGACTTATAACATTAACTATATATGCTATATTCATATCATGAATTAAATAGATAAACTTCTCAACTATTCTTTGTGAGAATTTGATTAGGAGAGGTAGATAAGCTATGATTTACCTTAATTTATGTATTTATAGGCTCATAGGCAGAGTTAAGAGTTTCAACTAGAAGATCTAAAATAGACTTCCTTTGAAAGATAAACTATCCTTGATTAAATTGAGAAACTTTAAATATTGTATTTCAAATTCTTTGGCAAAATAACTGGAAGTTTCTCAATTTTATCTATTTTATTACTAGTGATAATTATATCGTCAACGTAGACAAGAAGTAAGCTAATGTCATTATGATTACGTTTATAAAACAAGGTATGATCTGCCAAATGTTGCTTGAATCCATAATCCTTCATTTCATGACTTAGGCTCCTAAACCATTCCTTTAGGTATTAATTTAATCCATGCAATGCCTTTTTCAGTTTGCATTTCTTTCTTTTTTCTAGTGTAAGCCCAAAAAATGTTCCATAAATACTTTTTCTATTAGATAATTATGAAGAAAGATATCCTTCCCGTCAAACTATTGTAGAGAATTCTAGATTGAATTATAAGTGATAGTATGATGCAAACAATATTCATCTTAATAATTGGTTCAAAAATCTCCTATAGGAAGAAGGGCAAGGCTGCCTAAGTTTTATATATCAGACTTTTGTAGTGAATGGCGGGTGCAAACTCGAGATTAAAAAGCTAAAGAATCTCCAAAAGTGAGGGAGTATCTTGAATGATCATGGTGGATATTTTCTTGTTGATAGAAAATTCAACATCAATTTTGATAATAACATTATGGTGCAACTACTGATTTTGAGGAAGAAATGCTCTAATACCAAATTATGAATATGTACGATATTTTCTTTCATATATTTTTATATACATACAAGATACAAGGAGGACCTATATAATAGCAAATCAACCATACATCTGCATGGATATTCCTATCGCTAAATTAAAGGAAACTGTATAAGAAATATATAAGCATCACAACGTATTCTTACTAACTTATTTCATAATAAAATTAAATTAAAAATTAAAATATTTCATGTGTTATAAAAATAAGAATAAATTGAAAAATTAAATACAAATTTTATATTAAGTTTTAAATTGAAAAAAAATTAAAAATAAAAGTGTACCCTTAATAATTATACGTTCATTTAATTCTATGTATTTATTATACTTAAATTAAGTCTTTTTTTTTGAAACAGAGGAACCCACAGTCGCTATCCTTTGGATGCGTACTGAGTAAACCTTCGGATTGACGCAATAACTTGTAAATCACGTCAATCGGTTACTCTGCACTAGGCAAATCCTGTATGACAGGTTCGATCAGGTAGGTGTAGGTAGGAGGATTCGAACACAAGACTTTTTGACCTCATGCTGTCCACTCCCCTGACTCGATCACCCCCTAAGGTAATGTCTATATTGTATATTTAAACTTTAAAGTCGATAGACATTGACAAATAAATAGAAAAAATTAAAAATAAATATGAAAATTAAAAATATAAAATAATATTTGAGAGATGAAAATAATTAATAATTATTTACACATAGAGACTAAGTGTTAAACAAGTTGTGAATGTATCTTGTATCGATTTTAGTATTAGTACAACACAAGACTAGTATCCATTCACGTTTAATATCATTTGAAATTATTTTTTAATTATAGGATAATTCTTTAAATTTTATATAATTAAAATTTAGTCTCTTATTATAATTAAATTGAAAAATTATTTTAAATTAATTCAATATATCCATTTATTAAACTTAACATAAAAATATTTTATATTTTAGACATAAAAACTATTTTTAAAAATAATTTGTTATGTTTAAAAATATTTAAAAATATTAAAATAAGTTTTTATGTCTGAAAACTTTCCGTTTATTACGTGTTGATAATTATTTTCCCGTTTTGATTTTTGATGAGATAAATATCTTTCATTTTAAAACCTAATAAAGCCTAATCAAAGTCAATAATGTAGGTGCGGAAGAAAAGTCTAATGTTTTTTGTCTGAACTCGGAAATCGCTGCCGGCAGTTAAGACCACAAGCACAAGCTCACATGGGCAAGTGGTCCAAGATGACAGAGGACAGACACTGTTTTTGACCTAAAGGCACACTTATCGATAAAAACTAAGAACCCAGAAGCAAACATGTGGGGATTGAGATCTGTAGCTTACTTACATGGAGAAGGAATGTGGTGTATCTCTGGGAAGACGTGGATGAGATAAACCATGATGGTCTCATTATTTACGGCGTTCTTCAACGTCCACGAAAGAGCATCCATGCTTGACTCACTCTTCCCTACACCAACGTAAACGCAATCCTCATCATCCCTGTTATGAACATCCACTGAAAACAGGCTCCCTTCGCACTCCTCTTTGATGGTTTCCATATGATTGATCTCAAAGAACTCATTAGAATTCTCTTCTTCAATCTCACATCTGCTGCTTGACGAATTGTTACTACCCTGGTATTGGTATGATGAAGATGAAGAAGCAGTTGTTTCATGATCGGGGTGTGTAGCCCCAGCGTCCGATACTGGCATGTTTTCTCGGGCCACAAACCGTCCTGATGATGTTGACAGATGGAAATAAGCAATTGAAAGTGTAAACTGAAACTAAGAAAACAAACAAGTAACGGAGTTTTAATAACATAACATCAATGCACCTTTTTGAATGTCAACGGAGAGCTTTGTACGGAGTCTTTAAAGATTTTAGAGCTATGTTATCTTACTCTCTAATCCAACGATGACGAAGGTAGCAGGAAATTCAGGGGATTGCTTGGTTTGATGACCGAAACAAAGCTTTCTCCATAATTTGACAATTGTAGCTCCGCGTCTTCCTCCAAATCAAACGATAAGATATCATTTTTAGAGATTGGCATTACTCACTTGTCTTCTTTAAAGGTTCCACTTAAATTAAGTCTAATAATGATTATGTGTATAATTTTGGAAATCAGGATCCTCACAAGCTTACAAATTTGAAACAATTTAGTTAGAGATTTGATTTATAGGCTATATCTCTATTCTGAACTAATTTTGGATACATTCATATATTAATTACAAGAATGAATAAATTTGTTAATGATTAATCAATTGAACAATTAATATCTTTTCCAAGCGTCTAATGAAAAAATTAAGTTATTAGGTGTTAACTAAGCTAGTATTTTAGAAACTCCCCCTTAATTAAATAACATTAATTAAAAATATGATTACATAATGTGATTATAATTTTAAAAAAGCTATTTTTATGACTTAAACTTATGACTTTTTGTTCACAAATGATATTAAATTTTTTCCTCAAGCATTTCTTCTTTACCAAGCTCAAAAAGAAAAAGGAGAGGATATTTTCCAAACAATTTGAATTTTCAACTTTCTTTTGTACTAAATTGCTAAGAAAGGAAGATAATTTAAAATAAAAATTATTTATTTAGCAAAATTCAAAAGAAAAGATTGCTGAGTTCACATTACTTTCTAACCTTTAATTATGTCTTACAAGATTGAAATGACAAAAATTTTAAAAAAAGTAAGGATAAGACATTTTGGAATTATTAAGCTAAGTTACTTACAAATTATCTCCCATCTGATCTTCCTTTTCCCGCAACTTATATTGCTCCCAATGAAAAGGGAAATTAGCATAATACCCCCTTTTGCCTTTGCACTCACTAACTTTTATGTATTTATTGTTAACTCTCGTGATTGGTTTTGGGATTTTAGGCAATGCGCACAGTAAGCCCCGAAAGGTTTTGTGAATAGTTAGCATACTAAATCACTTGTACAATCACCGTATTTTATTTATGCAATTTTGACGTAATAGTACTACGGTCTCATTTTTAAATTGCATGATTAAAATTCGAACTCGCAACGTTGAGTAATTTAGGCCGAAACTTGGTAACTCTGATACTATTGAGTCTCTCAAAAGATTTTGTAAGAGTTAGTATACCAAATCACTTATACAACTTGTACGAAATAAACATATAAGATACTGTTTTGTCAAAACCCTACACGTAAGGGGAAATAATGAGGTACCGAATCATCCATTTTAAAGAATATATTCACTGATATCTTTCCTTGTATGCATACATTACAAGTTTAAGATTAAAGAACATGGTAGACTTCTAAAATGATTAAATTACATAGGAAAAAAAAGGCCTACGAAGTGAAGCGTGTCCTCCTGCCTTCCGTGATGCGATATTGCATCATGCGTGCACGTTCCTTCACTTTAAGATGCTAACTATTATATATAAGTGAATGACAAATACAATACATACTTAAATATACGTCGGGTATAAAAATCCTTTCTAGCATCAATGCTTCTTTATTTTAAATTAAAATTTTAATCCTAGTTATTTATTCTATGCATAAGCTAATTTAACATAAATTGAGTTAATTGAAATTTAAAATTTTAATTCTAAAACTAAATTCTAAATTTTGAATAAATATTGATAGATTAAGTTTAGAAAAATGATAAGATATTCAATACTTTAATAAGAATAATATAATTACAAATGACTATTATTTTTTTTACATTTTTAATAAAAAATTTCTCTTATTTTCTTCAAAATTTGAAGGCTTTTTCTTAATCGATTCAAATTTTCCTATTTCTTCAACATAAAAATTGGCTTTGGAAGAATATGTTGAAGTGATTAAATTTTGTTCATTCTTTGGTTCTAAGTATTGTAGTAGAGGTAAATTGTTAATTGAGATCAATTTAAGCTTTTAAATTGAATAGTTTTTAATAAAGTTTTGTAACCAAAGATTTCGACACCACCCCTGTATATAATATATTGTATTTATTCATAACTATATAATATATGATATATTTAATAAATAATTAAAAATAAGATTACGTACTATTGAACTTTTTCATATCCAATATGCTGGGAAGATTTATACCGGAATAAATCTCACCTGATAGCTAATAGTGTAACTCTTTGGACTGAATGTTTCTTAGTACAAATCTTGTAAAATGTTGGTAAAAAGTAAAACCTGTAATCTACCTCTTCCTCCTCCAATTTTTCTTTTTGACTCCAAGTTTACTAAAATTTCTGGTTTCAATGCTGGTTTATCATATGTTTCCTAAAGTCAAAGGTCTGATTTTGACTGGCTTACTTTTACGCATTGGTTTTGATTTCTTTTTCCTTCAGTTCTAAACATAAATAGTTTATGCAGTACTTATGCGGACTAATGACTTTTCACTGTATCAATTCATATACAGATAGCTCTCTTTCCTATAAATTCATATACAGATAGCTCATATAATTATCCAAAAAGCTCTTCCATATTATAACCTTATAAATGTTAATCCATATTTTATATTTATATACCAATAACATTTAGTAAAAATTCTGCTGATACGTGAGATTTAGAAAGATCCATTAGTATGAACTTTACCTTTAACTAACACAAAGGTTGTTCCTAATAATAATATGAATACTTATATATTAACTTAATAACTATTACTATTTTAATTCTTTCTAGACTCTTTTCTTCTCAAATCTTGTTTGATAAAAAATATTTTAAATTTTATGCGTAATTTATAGAGAAAATTTAATGTTCACAAATTATCAACAATTAGTTAATAATTTGTGTTGTATATTAGTATAAATTAATAAAAAAGCTTTTGAATGTAAGTTGGTTGCAATAAAATAATTTGGTGTTATTTTCATTACACGGATCATATTAAATAATGCATTAATGTATAATTTAATGAGTAGCATTAATGAATTTCTCCTCCTTAAATAAGTGGACACCTTCTACCAATGAAACAAAATTCCAACTTGAGTGTTGAATATTACCACTCATATTTTCCACAAATTGGTTCTTTGCGTAACTATACAAACTTGCACTTCAATGGTAAGAACATTTTGGAATTTGATCTTTGCTATTCAACATCAAAACTGAGTAGTGTATAACAACACGTGTGTGGAAAATGGCTCCGTTCCCTATTTTGTGATCTTTTTCGCGTATACGTACATAATTTGGCATTCTCTCCAACTCACCATCTTTACCTTTCACTTTCAAATGAACTTTATAAGTTTAAAATAGTTTATTTATGTTTTAATTGTTAGAAATAGTGATATCTAATCAAAAATTATCTCGAAAAAGTATAAATATTCATCGTTCTTTTAGTTTGTAAACCAACTAAACTTTGAACCATAAAAAGAAGTCAGTCTTGTTGCTTTCGTAAAACTACATGTTTAAGCTCCAACTACTTGAATATATAGATATGTTATTGTTGGACGTTGACATGGCTACCACTAGATTGATGACAGAACTCGTAGATGAAACAATTCCACAGGAAGGAGATGAAAGATCGGTGTAATCTTATCCTGATAAGAAGGAAAAGAAGAGAAAGGTAAATTAGGTGGTTTGTATGATAGATCCCATTTTCTTTCGGCATCACTACCCACTCCAAAAGTTTGGTGCCCTCCTGTCGCTATTTCATCAAAGTGTTTCGTACAATGCACAAAATGTATAAATGATTTTGTTTGATGCAGAGCCTTAGCGAAATCAATAAAGTTGTTCATTTGTGATCATAAAGTTACAAATTTAAGTTAAGAAAATATATTTTTTTAAAAATATAAAAGAAAGATTGCATATATTATAACTTTCTCTAAATCTTCAAAAAACAGAAAACTTTGTACACTAAATACAATAATTTTTTACTTTTTAATAAATGATATCCGACTAATGAATGATACTTAAGATTAATTGGATGACTTCATTAAGAAATTTAAATGTTTAAAACCATGAATTTGAGTGAAAAAAGGTTTTTAACAATTTTTAAAGTAATTTATTCCATACATTTAATTTATAAATTATTATATAACTAAACTTATTTATATTTAATTTTAATTTACTAATTTAATACAACAAGAATCCACTCTTAATTAAAATTTGTAAAAGTTAAAATTAATTCCTGAGAGCTTATTTTATGGTTCTACTTTTCTAACATGGACATGGTAAATCAAACATTCATCGTTAACAACACTGCTCGTTCTGGGTAAATCAAACATTCAACTAAACAACAAAAAGAGGATTAGCAACTAAAAGGGAAGATTCAACTGAGAAAAGCTTGGAAAGAAAACTGGAAAAGTTAAAGGGACTGCCTTTGCAATTCTTTTAAGAAGAACAAAACAATTATTTTATCACAACAACAGAAATCGTGGCAGTGGTCCATGGACGCTTGACTCAAGATGTAGAATATTCATAGTAATAGACTAAATAGTTACGTAAAGCACATGGGAAAAACTGCGAAAAAAATAGTCTTGGCTGAGTTAGATTTGTGGTGACCTATAGCTGAACGGTCTACATCGATCTGACGAATAAACAGAATAAAAATATTTTAAACCGACAAAATGTATTCTGAAATGTTATAATAGAGATATTTATGACCAAATATGTCATCTTTTACTATGAAGAAAGGTTAAGAATAATGAATGACAGAGAGAGACTTAGCCAATACTGGAGAGACAGTGATTTGATAATGACTTGAAAGGAGAGGAAGACTCAGCGAAGCTCCGTGAGACCAACACTAACTAAAGGTTGCAAAACTGAATATATGGCATGGAAACAGGACGGAAAGAGACAGCCAAACTTTCTCACTCAAACCCAATTATATTTTGAGATGGCCGAACCGATTCAAGCAAACTGAACAAGAAAGACGTGTTGGAAAGTAAAAAGATCGAAGCTTTCTCTGAAATTTGATTTGAATAAATGAAGCTTTTTTAAGGTTTTACTTCAAAGATTGAAGCTTTCCTTCCTAATACATTTATTTTCTTTGAAACTGTGAGGCTTTTGGAGAATATGTGAGCATTAACAGACTGGGATTCGTGTATTTAAGTTTTTTTTTATAAAAAAAGTAGAGATTCTCTAGCTTCCTTTTCAACATCCTCTTACCATGCAAAGCACACAATACAAGGGAACAAAGTAACAAAAACGTTTGTTGGTTTGCTTGTGCCATGTGTGTGTGTTGTGTAATGTCAACAGCTACGCGTGAAGTACAGAGCTTATGGGAGAGGTTTCACATTTTTCCTAGGTGGTCTGTAGATGGACATTTATACCCATTTGTACATGTGATATTTATTTAGATCACCAACCTTTATTGACCTCAGAAAATTATGGCATAGTACTGTGTAGGCCTTCTGCTTTTGGGCGGTTTGCTGCCAAACCCTCTCTCTCTCTTAAGTCCATTGTTGTAGTTTTGAGTTTTTACAAGCGACAAGGAGTCAACAAAGATAATAAAGCAGAAAGTCCTGAACTTTGCTAATTTTTCATTCTCTTTCTTGATTTTATTTGGCGGGGAGAGACGGGAAAGAGAAACAAGAAATGGGAATCGTTTCACAAGAAGCTGTGAACCAGTTCAAAGCATTAATGGATCAAGGTTTACTTCTACTCGTTGATCTCTACCTAATTTTGCTATTTGTCCCCAGAAGTTATTTATCTGCTCCATTATTGCCCATATAATGATTGAACTTTTTGTTTCTGTTTGTCCTGTGGAAAATGTGATGATAGTTGAGGAGGCACTGAAGAAAACATATCAGGTTCTCATTTGACTCTCCCTGTGCTTGGTTCTGTTTCATCTGATCTGAGTTTCTCCGTGCCGGTTCGAATAAAGTTGGTGAATTTTGTTACTTTAAGTTGAAGTTTGTGATGCTGATGCAAAATTGGCCCGCTTGCCTAAATTTCCTTCATTGGATGTTAAAATTGTCATGCATTTTCCTTTGATTACATTGTTATCAATACAGAGGCAGCGAAATGGTGTCACAGTGTTTATTTCTGGTCTGTCATTATTAAGAGAATGAAAACATAGGCATAATGTGAAGTGGGGAATTAGCGAGACTTGATCCAGAAGGGTGGTTATTGAGCTCTGTGATATTCTCAATTTGGAGTTCCAGTTTGTCTTTGCATTATCGTGATTGGCCATACTGTCTAGATTGGTAGAAATTATCCTCTTAGCTTTAGTTAACTAATTTAATTATTGCCATTCTGAACTTTATGTACCGATCCATCTGAAAGTAGGTCTCCAGCAACTTTTGATGGGACGCCTGGTACCTGATAAGATTGTCTTTAGGGAATTTGCTGTTTGAGAATGAGTTCAAAAGCAGATTGCAAGGTGTTTCCTGAGGCAAAAGTGATCCAGAAAAGGCCAGACCTTTAATGAACCTCATAATTGTTCTAATTGATTGAAATTGTCGATTGGGATTTTACGCTGAAAAATAAAATCTACATCTAATGCGGTAGTTCTCTTTCAGTGTAGAAACTTTTTGTAGTGTCTCAGAGATGGTGCTAATGCGTGTTTGAAGTAGTCTCAAAGCCTTGTTCAAATTTCATAATGATAGCTATCAAGGCATTGTTTAAATTCCAAGATGGTGAAAAACTTTAGTATAAATAGTTGGGTGTTGAAGTTGATCTTAACTTGCTTTCACGAGGTCTAAATTCTCCAGAAGTCTTTTGATCTCATTTAATTTTCACATTTAACTATTGTATGATTCATGTTTGAGCAATTGTAATTGAAATCACTTAAATTTCTATTTTTTTAACATTTTCTGATTTTGACTGACTGTACAAAAATGAGATTCATTTGTTCTTTGCCGGACAAAACATGGTCTGACAGAAGTGTGACTTTTGATTTACTCTACTTTTTGTTTTTCTGGATATTTATGAATCTCCACAAGAAACTGTTTTTAAGATTCTTGGACTATTTATTCATTGAACCGTTGTTTCTTTATTTCCAGAATATCCATCAAGGGTATCAAACTGAGACTTTGGTCCGTTTCTTAAAAGCTAGAGAATGGAATGTTGTCAAAGCCCACAAAATGGTTAGTGGAAACTCTTATGATTGGAATGCCTTTCAAGTTAAGAATTTAATCTACACTCTAATGAAATAAATTACTGGCAATCTCTTGACATAATGCATGTATTATTCAGTTAGTGGATTGTTTGATCTGGAGAGTACAAAATGAGATCGACAGAATACTAGAGGCAAGTTTTGCTAAACCTTGCGCCATATTCTTCTGCTACAGTTATGTCTCTGTCTTTTTTTAATTTTTTTTCTCTCAGTTTGATTGATACCTTTTGAGAAGAAGTAAAATCTTTATATCCTATATTTTACAAACTAAACTTAGGACCGGGGTCCAATGCGTCATCTCAAAGTCTGCATCCATCCTGGAGCAGCAAGTGCTGGTAGTTTTGGTTGTGGTTTGTGAACTTTATATTTCTTTGTTTCTTACAAATTCACAGATTATTAGAATATGAACTACTGAAACTGGAAGGTGTAAATAATGTATTTTAATTTGAAAGCCTACGTTCATTGTGGCGTGCTTTTATCTTCTTTGAATGAAGTTCACCATTACATTCTGAATGATGTAAGATTCACTGTCGTTGATGTTATTGACTGATAGACTTCCGTATTTGTTTCTGGTATGAATGAATTCAAGTAGCAACAACAGAAAATCAATCTCTCTTTCTCTCACGGATACTTAATCTGTCTCTCTCTCTCCCGTCTCTTACGCAGAACATCAACGCATACAATGAGTTAATGTCATTTATTTGAAGCAAATTACTTTTGGTGGCACATTATTCTCCTGTGGCTCTATTGCTGAAATGATCATGGAAGAAAGTGACTTCTTAAAGTCTAATCTCCAGCACTTTCCTTTTTCAGAGACCAATTATTCCATCCGAGTTATACAGAGATGTGCGTGATTCACAGTTGATTGGAATGTCTGGTTACTCAAGAGAGGTATTTGCTCTATGCTAGTGTGGCAGATATATATCTTGTTTAAAAAAAAATTTGACTGGTAGTTTGTGACATTCTACATGCTGCGAGGTCTTGCCACTGAAAACATTCGGATAAATCCTTTGTATCCAGTGGAATTTGTGTTGTTCTCAATCGTCTTATAGCTTTCTTTATAATCTTCAGGGGCATCCTGTGTTCGCCATTGGTGTTGGTTTAAGCACATTTGACAAAGCATCAGTAAGTATATGGCACATGCCTTGATGAAGCTGTACTGTACCAAACTTATGATTTAACTTTGCGACCTATGTGAGTTTTTTACTTAACTGATGTGTTGCTCAGTTTGCCACATTCTGAAGTGGTTTATCTTTTCTTTGATTCAAGGTCCACTGCTATGTACAATCACATATTCAAATAAATGAATACCGGGATCGTGTAATTTTGGTAAGCATTAGTTCTCACGCTGTCAGTAGTCTTTTTCTTCATGTGGTGTACTGATTTGCTTGCTAAATTCCAGCCTACTGCATCAAAAAGGTATGAGCGACCCATAACGACCTGTGTGAAGGTTCTGGATATGACTGGCCTGAAGTTTTCAGCACTAAGCCAAATAAAGGTATTCCTACCCATGGTTGAAGTTTGTGACAGCATATTTCGATGGTAGTATATCTTACTAATTTGTAGTCTTTCTTTCTTTATAAGTTAGAAGTAAATATTGCTTCAAATTAATTGCTGGGAACTGTTGCCACCATATGCATATATTTTTTGACTTTTTTCTCATTGATTGCTTGTGTTTTGTGTGCAGCTGTTGACCATTATATCAAGTATTGATGATCTAAATTATCCAGAGAAGACAAATACTTATTACATTGTGAATGCGCCATATATATTTTCAGCTTGTTGGAAGGTAAGTCTCCATCCTTTCTTGAGCAACTGTCTTTCAGTTTACTACTTTTGGTGTTCCATTTACTTAGCTTCTCAAGCTACTATCTTGAGCTCATAATAAAATGATTTTGATACCTTAAAAACATTATTGAGGACCTTTTGGCCCGGGCACCATGTAAAATGAACATTCTTGTCAGGTTGTCAAGCCTCTACTGCAAGAGCGGACAAGGAAAAAAGTGCAAGTACTGTCAGGCAATGGACGAGATGAGCTGTTAAAGGTAAGCTTGTTTCTCTACAATGCTTAAAGCTGTTGAAGGTTGAGCACTTCTTTAACATAAATGGTTTAACAATCTTTGGGAAGTTGTTGAGACATTTTCTTTTCCTTCATTTACCATAGTTTATCCCACTTAATCTTGTTGGACATGTATGATGTAGATTATGGATTTTGCATCGCTTCCGCATTTCTGTAAACAAGAAGGGTCTGGATCGTCTCGGCACTCGGGGAACGGTACTGCGAATTGCTTTTCATTGGACCATCCATTCCATCAACAGCTTTACAACTATATCAAGCATCAGGCAATGGTCAACGAATCTGCTGCACCAATCAAACAGGGATCTTTCCATGTGGATCTTCCTGAGCCACCTGCAGTAGGAACGGAAATAGTTAAAAGTATAGAGTCCGAGTTACATAAGTTTGGGAATGACAATCGCAATGGACTTTCGAGTACCCCTTGATGGCCTTAAAATCAATGACGGGTGATCCTGTAGTATGCCTTTTGCTACATAAAGGCCGAATCTTAGTTACCAAGGCTACGCTTGTCAGCTTTGTGAAATGTATACGATGTTAGTAGTGTATGAAATATATGTGATTCATGTCCCTGCATCAATCAGCAGCCAAGTGTCATGAAATATTTAGCTGACTACTGTATCTCCATTATGAGTTTGTTGCGGTAATAAGCTAGTTAGAGAATTAAGTTTAAATCTAAAATCATCCTTAAGGGAAGACTTAAATCGTACTCCTGGTCCCAAAAAACTTATCTTTTCATAGATTAGAAAGCTTGTTCTGAGTTCTGACTATAGCAGATGGCAGCAAGTTTTGGGAATTAAGATTATGTTTCTTCAAACTGTACCAACAACAAGAAGTTGGTAGAAATTTTGCTGACACGAAGAATTTAGAAATGTTCAGTAGTACGCAATCTTACCCTGAACTAGTGGAGAGTCTGTTCCCAAGAGATGTACCAGTTACAACAATTAGATTTGGATTTATAAAGCAATTATTTGTATGGCAGCTTATAAAATTAAGACTCATGTGCAAGCATCCTTAACTGACCGATAATGTGAAGGTTGGTGCGTATGTCGACTGTAAGCAATGTGCCTATTTTGAGAAAAAAAACAATGTTTTATGAACAAGAATACTTTTAAGAGAGTACAAATCATTGATTTAATTTAATAATAAAAGTACTAAGCATTATAGTTTAAGATATAATTTATCCCATTATCGCTTAATTTTCAATTATAGAAGAAATAATTTAAATTTATTACATATATATATAAATTTAATATAATAAAAATCATGAGAGTCAACTTTATTCATCTATTGGATTAATTAAAGTTGTTATATCTTTTCTTTGTTTGCTATATAATTTTGAATACAATAGTAACATTACAATTTACAATTACAACAAGAAGCAATAATACCATCTAACCAAAATATTTAATTAAGTATTATAATTTATGTTTAACTTTTACTATATATAACACTGTTCGAAAAGTCGTGAAGAAGAAAACATTGAGGGTTAAAATCATGCACATGCAACATGCTTGGATCCCCAAACTTAAACATATGCCACCTACATGTTAGAATATATGTTGACCTAATTTTTGTTCTGTCAGAACAAAAATGGACAGGAAAGCCACATTACTCATTAGACGATGCTTGAACCGCAAAATTACCTAATTGTAGCCAGTAATCCTCTTCTTTCGTTCATTCTAATCTTGCTGCATGAGACGAACTCGAGACTAAGGCAATTGACTTGTTTAACTACTAAAAACGATACTTTCCAATTACTATAACCATATAAAACATATATAGAAAAGATCAAGTTACTAAAACTATTGATAGCTAATCGAAAAAAGTTCCAAGTTACTCACTGGGAGTGAAGGGCAGTGGGTCTGTCACTTGGAAAGAGAAATTAATTAGTGTAAATTAATAGTCTGAAACTGCTTCTTTGTGAAATGCAAAAAAAAAAAAAAGTTGTGTAATTGATGACCCTCTTCTTCTGATCTTCGCAAAGCGAAGACCCTTATGTAGTGGGGTTAGCTCGTGGAATGATTCTCTTTGAATCTATGTCTCGTCCACTACTCTTTAACAACCAAAAAAAACTTACGTATTGGTTTTGTGTGCATGTGCTATTGTTGCATTCTTTCTATCCAATATTCAATACAATTTGTATGGTTCTTCATTAGGATAACAAATTTATAAACATTATTGTAAAGGAATTGAGTCAAACTACATAGCATACATATGTGCAATTTAAACAACATAGCATACATATGTGCAATTTAAAGTATTGGTAGCGAACCATGTAAATAATGTGAACATTTTTAGTACAATCTTTTTTTTAATGATAATTCTATGGTACTTCTTATGATTAAAATTGATTAGTTGTAATGAACTACTATCAGAATGAAATTGTATTGCATTTTGAGTTTTGAGAAGTTTTCAACAATCTATTAAGAATTTAGTTGATCAATATCTGGCTGTAGATACTAAGACTTGTGTGTCATCATCATTCAAGATATGACATCTTCTAGTTAAAAGTTTATATTCGCTTTTCAATATGTTTGGTGGAGGAAGTACGGCAGTGAATAATACTCTTATGGCTGCATCATCTATAAATATTCTATCCCATGATAGATTTCTCATCCCTCAACCAATAACAAGTAAGCAAGCTCTCAAGTTTTAGAGCAAAGCAAAAAAGATGAGAAGCGTTAATTTCGTTGTGGTAGCAATCCTCTTGACTTTGGCTTCTTCACTGATCAATGCCTATGACCCCAGTTCTCTCCAGGACTTCTGCGTAGTCATTAATGAGTCCGATGGTACTTTGTTAGCAACATATTATGTTCCCTTTTCGCTTGTTTTAAATCCTGCTATATTACATATATATAAAGTAACTGCCATTGTTAAACTATTTTTTTTGGTCACGGTTACTTATCATGAAACATATATTTCATGTAGTATTTGTGAATAGGCCATAGTAAGTGAGGGCCGGACTCATATTGGTCTTGTGATGAGAAAATTCGATATGAAAGTTATATATATAAGGTTAAGGTCTTCTGCAGCTGCTTAAGCAAGTTGTGAATGTTCAGATTCTCTGACCGGTCAAGAAGTTCGTGTTAAGAAAGTTGCAGAAAAACGTTAATGACATTTCGATGATCATCTTTTGTAAAGGTTGTCGGGAAAACGGACTTGTTGCGGCTTCAAAAAGCTCGTTGAAAATCATGAAACCAAAATTAGGTATTTCTCGTGTTTTCATCGTTCATGCTCTTTCATGTTTGATCCTGGATGCGTAACTAAGGCTTGCGTTACGCATTACATTTGGTATCAGCGTAGTTACGTGATCGAATGAACAGAAACGAATGTTTTTCGATTTTTCTCCATATGAAACTTGGAGAAAACTAATCTGTTTTTCAGTTTTTTCTTGCATATGGTTGCTTGAATACGTGTTGAATGTGTTTAGCATTAAAAAAGGGGTTAAAACGAGCTTTGGAGGTCAAAAAAATGTCCCGAAACTCACTGCAAATCGCCTATTTTAGGCAAGGAGAGAGAAAACATCGGGCACGTGTGGACGATTAGGATGCTGTCACATGTCGTGCGTGAGATGCATGCGTTAGAGGCAGTATGTGCGTGAGTGAGTGAACGGCGCATGTGTCCCACATGCTATACAGATCCCCTGCACGTGAGGCGTGGCGCGTGAAGTGCACAAGCCCATTCGGACGCGTGCACTCTGACGTCATCTGCTTACGTTAGTGCTATAGTAGTGTTGACGTCAACAGTACGGACAAAAAAAAACTCAAAAATTTAAGAATTTCCATAATGGTGTCCCGATTAATTTAAGGTTAGTTTCCAAGTTTGGTAAATTCATAAAGTGAGTTTTTTTAAATTTTTTTGATTTATTACAATGGTAATAAGTAAAGTTTAACTCTAGAAAAAAGAAATTAAAGTTCTTAAAGCCATTTTTGAGAAAATTTTCATGCTTCAAACCTAAAATACGTGAGTTACATAAAATGTTAGTACCTCAGGTGTATTTGGTGCTCGGTATTGCGTGATGCTCATTTTTATTGAGATTTATATTGTTTAAAATCTCAATTACAGTTGATTGATCGTATGTGATAATGAGAATGTGCATATGGATTTTACATTTATTAATAGTGCATTGTCACATATTATATGCCCATACAGAATGTGAGGATAACAAACAGATGTATCCCTTGTGTTTGTAAATTCTTAAGTACTAATGAGAATGTAGTCAGCATAGTAGCCTTTTAAGGTTAGTATTTGATTTGTTTTACTTACATGTTTGGGGATGTCTTTGGTTTTATATTTGATTATTTTGCCCACAGGTGTTGACCTTCTATGAGATTTTGAGATGTACATAAAAATAGTAGATAGAGGAAACCATTGCTTGAGTAATCTATTCACCCACATGTGGTAGTATTATAAGAGTGAGTGATGTGTACTTTGATCGCTTTTATATGGAAATTTTATCTGCATATATTATGTATTCAGCCCATAGGTGTTTCATGATATGTGTGATGAAATTCTCAGTACAGATACTATTTATGGCTTTAAGTACCACTATTATCCTATATTTATGCTTGTAACATCCCGTTTTCATAGAACGGGTCGGATCAGAGAAACAGGTCCAAGTGAGGTAAATCAGAGAAATTAGGAAAATACATCTCATGCTCATGCATTCGTGAACAGTGATATGTGCACATAAAAATTTATTGTACATGCGTTCATGACAATTTT
>JANZXP010000194.1:4011728-4032856 GCA_027576715.1 Erythroxylum flavicans
AAGTGGTCTTTGAGGTCTTCATGAAAGTTGTAGCTCTTGAAGTCCTCTTTCAAACTATCTAAAGAAACCCTAAATTGAATGCCTATAGAAAAAGTTATGCCTATAGCCCCGAAGTAGGTGCATGTGTAAAATGGTGGACTCAGCAACGCTATCCATTGAAGTATTCGGGTTGAAATGAAGCATTGAACAAGTTGAGTATTTAGCTGTAAGTCAACTATTAACAATCAGACCTGTCAGTTGGATAAATGGATTAGTCGGTTATTCGAAGAGCGGAGCTGAGCTTAGGAAGGGGAGTTTTGAATGTAAGTATAGTTGATGAATGTATGTTATCCGAATGTGATCGCCGGGCTCCGAAAATAGGGTCCGACGTCTTATGGTATCAGAGAGAGCATGAAAGTTAGACTCCGAAAATTGGGTCTAGCAAGTTAGGGATTGTTATGTTTTCTCCTTGTATGCTTATACATTTTGATGTATTGTGATAATATGGTTATTATCAACAAAGATGATCATTGTTTATCCTCAGTCATACTTGTTACTATACATTGTCATAATACGTGGGAAATTCCTAAGGTCTGTGTCATTCTTAAGCATTGTTAAGGTCATTGGCATATATATGGATTGACCTTAAGCATATATCATTAGGATACATACAATTTAATATGTATATCCATGGATTTTAACTTGACATAGGGGGATATAAGTTAGGTTAGAAAATATTGTTCAGATTATTACAAACATTGATTTTTAAAACAAATTGTGAATTAATTAAGCCATAAAATGCAATGTTAAGGTTTTGCAATCATAAACTAGCCCATCATTTTAAATGGGACAATAAAACAACTAGAAAAGCATTACATTATGAATTAAACTTCCAAGTACACTAGATAGATATTAGTTCCATATTGTGATAATACTGGAACTTATCAGCATTTTGTCTCTAAATGTGACAATGTCTAACTTGATTGCATTAAGTAACTCTCTAAATAGCCTTTGATGTTGTTTCTCATTGCCCTGAACATTCTCTTGTTTCTTTCACTCCACAAGGCCGGTACTAAATATAATAAACCAATAAAGAAGCACCATTGTTTTGCTTTATTGTGTATGTATAATTTTAAAATGTGATTTGATTCCTTGGGTGAGTAAAACCTAACAAGCATCTTCTTATAATTTCCTTCCAAAATGATAGAGTAAACTAACATTTAAAGAATAAGTGAGTTATGGTTTCTTTCCCATATTTTCATAATGCACATCTATTTGGTATTGTCATATATTTGTTCAATCTATCAATTGTAGATAATTTATTCCTGATAGATCTCCACAGGGTTACTAAAGTTCTAAGAAGCATATACTGGCACCAAACTAGATTTTACTATGGTACTATATTTCCCTAAAAGATCCTTCTACAAAACATATTGGTGAATTTACCATACTTAGATAGTGTCCAACAGTTGAGGTCCATCTTATTTTCTTTGAGCTTAGTATTGGTAATTTGATAATGCAAACTAGAATCTTTAATTCTTGACAAAATTTTAACTTTGTGTGCAAGACCATAAGCTTCAAATTGATCTTCTCTAATAATGTCTCTAATTACGTTAACCTTGTTGATATCTTCATATAATCCATTATCCAACCATATATTATACCAGAAGAATATATTGACACCATTTCCTAATACTCCAGTTACATGCGGCCTAACTTTGCTTCTTAATTTGAAGATTGTTTTTGTTACAGTAGAAGCATTATCAGATATGCTGATCTTTTATAAGATCCTTCCTTTAATGTAATAATAATTTATCTACTTAACCCATAAAGATTGCTTATTCTCAATGATCATCTACAACCTTTTAGTAAGCACGACTAGATTACAAACTTTTAAAGGAATTACATTCAATCCACTATGTATCTTCAACGAGCATATATTAAACCATTTAATAGGAGTGAAGTGTCTTCTTGTTCTATTCCCAGACTATAAAAACTACTTGAAATTATTGTCAATTGTTTTGATAAATTCCCTAGGAAGAGTCAATTGAGCTGCCCAATATAGACTAATTGCATTAAGTATAGTGGAAATTAGTTAAGCTTTACTAGCTAAGAACAAAGCCTTCATACTCTAACCTAAGATTCTTGCTTGTATTTTATTAATGAGAGTTTTGTAATCTCTATAAGTAGACTTAGAAGCAGAAATTGGAATTCCAAGAAATGTGATTAGCAATTCATTTATGTTGAAACTTGTAACAACTAGTATCAAGCTTCTTCTTTTGTTACTTTATTAGAAATGTATAATAAGATTTTGTTTGAATTCACCTCAAGTCTAGAGATCCTAGAAAACATTATGATTATAGACATTTAGGCAGATACATACATGAGGTAGATACATAAACTTTGTCAACTTTGGATAATAACAACAGGTAATCAGTAAATACCAAGCGTTTGACATTTAGAGTAAAATCTGAATTGCTTAGCTCTCTCTACTACTCTCTCCAGTGTTTTGCTAAACATCTCCATTACAAGAGAGAGTAGATAAGGAGAGGTAGGATCTCCTTGCCTTATGCCTTTACTTATCTTAAAGCTTTTTGAAGGCTCTCTATTTATAAGTACATGAAAGATGGGGTTGCAAATCACTGAAATATCCATTCTATAAAGATTTTAGAAAAGGTGTTGCCCTCATTATGTTTATCAAAAATTGTTGATCAACATTGTTACAGACTTTCCTTAAGTTAATCTTCAAGGTACAGTTTATGCCTCCTTTTCTTTATTAATAGCCTCTTGTGAACTCCTGCATTAATAAGATGTTGTCACTTATTAATCCAACAGGTTTATATGCTCCCTTTGTTTCATTAACATGATTGATTAACACTTTCTTCAATCTATTAACAATAATTTTGGACATGATATTATAAATTAAATTGGAGTAAGCTATTGGCTTATAATCATTGAAGTATTTCAGTTCCCCTCCTTTTGGTATCAAGGTGATGAAGTTTTTATTGATTTCTCTAAGCAATTTCTTATGAGTGAAGAACTTTAAGACAACATTATGAACTATGGTTTTGGTCAGAGGCCAAGTTTTGATGAAGAAAAGCATATTAAAACTATTGGAACCTAGGGCTTTATATGGATTGATTGACTTTACAACCTCATTAATCTCCTTATTATTGATAGGCTTAAATAAGATATCAGCTTCCTCAATGGATATAGTCTCTAACTTGATTCCCTCAAGTAATTTAACTAAAGAGTGAGCATTTGTTGGTTCATTCATAATGGATATGAAACAATTAGCAACTTTATCAAGCAATGCTTTTTGTTAAAAAATGATTTTATTGTCTCTAACCATATTGACAATTTTATCGATGCTCTTCCTTGACAACACAATTCGGTGAAAGAAATTAAAGCCTCTATCTCCTTCTTTAAGCCACTAGACCCTAGATCTCTGCTTCATTATAGAATAATCATAAAACAATGCTCTTGAGAGATTATGTATTACAATATTTTCATTATACTGAAGATCACTAGAATTAGGATTTCTATATACTGGAATTAGGATTTCAATATAGATAATCTTGAATAAACATAAAAGCTTATTTAGCTATTGTTAGAAGGTGATGAGGGTTACTAATATTCTCCTTATACAACTAATTAAGAGAAGTCTAATGAGTCTTATTCTAGTTGTATAAATAAACTGCTTAGTGCCTTGGACTTACAGTAGTAATAGCCTTCTAAATGATTTCATTAAAAACTGCTAAGGAGGATAAAAAATTATTAAATTTGAAAGGTGCTTCGAAAATTATAAAATGTGTTTAAGTGATTTAAAGGGAGTAATTTGATAGACAAATCACAGTGAATATTAAGGTTGAGTTTAGAAACTATTTAAGTCAATCCAAATTTACCATTCACCTATCCAATTTTTTCCTCATGAACTTATTACCAGGTTGATTGTTATTCCATATGAAGAAATTTTCGCTAAATGGAATGTCAGATATTTGAATGTCTATAATGCATTGCCTAAAATCTGAGCAAAGTTGTTTAGAAGCATATAGAACTTTATCTTCCTATGGATTCAAAATGGTGTTGAAGTCTCCAATTAAGAGCCAAGGCTTTTTGTTTTTATTTTCTACCCTTCTGAGTTGATTCCAAATTTGGTTCCTCTGAAAAGGATTGTTGTGCACATATATGAATGAGATTACACCAACCTTCCTTGTAGGGTTACAAACTACATCAATATGTATAGTTTGATTAAAAATATCCAATATAGTGATATTTATAGCCTAGCAATTAAAATACACAAAAATTCTACCATTAGGATGGATAGAAGAGATTTGTAATTTGCCTCCAGTTGGATGAAATCATTTGTAAGAGATCACAATTCTTTATCTTTATTCTTGATTCCAAAATGCAAAATATGTCTAGTTTATACTCCAAAATGAGAGCTTTAATAAAAAGTTTTGTTTGGAAGGAGCATTGGCTCCTATTATGTTCCAAGCAATCACCTTCATATGTTTGCATTTGAAATAGGAGATTTTTCCCTTCTATTAGATCTTCTTCTCGAAACTAGTTCAAAATCCTTCTCAACATATATAGATGTACATATTTGACTCTTCTTATTTAACATAGTTTGATTCACTATTTTAGCCTCCTTTGTGCATATAAGAGTGTTGCAAGTGTTTTCCTCTTCCACACACTCTTGCAACACTATATGCTCTCATGCATAGCTAGGATTAATATCACGGTTATCACCAGTCTCCACATTAGGATGATATGGCTTATTAGACTTAGAATTGTTTATTTTATAAGGATTGGCATTGTTCTCCTACTTCTTTTCTTTAATTTCCATGAGTTCATAAGCAAACACAGTGCTGAAAACTCTACTTGTAGGTCTCCACTCTCTTATGGTGTTCAATTGTTTAGGTTTTGATAAGTTGTTATTTTTGTTCTAACTTTGGATATAAATCTCTTTAATGTGTTGAAATTTTTATTTAAAATTAAGGAACTTGTTTCTTAATTGTTCTCAGATGATTTTCAACATATGGGAGATGAATTTGAATTAAAAAGATGCAAGGAAAGCAAAGACAATTCAAATTCCCAGCTGGTAGAAAAGTTTTTGACTAAGCGTGGGCACATGCAAAGGGAAAATTTATCTTCAGAATCTAATTTGAAAACAGATTTGATACACTTAGGATTTTAATTATTTTGGGATTAAGTTCTTATCTTTTATATGGGGATCTACTACCTGATTTGGAGAAGAGGTGTATTTGATAAAATAATGATAAGAAGGAAGACAAAGACCCTATAAGACATATCATCTTTTCACCTTTTTCTTCTGTTTTTTGGTTTTAGGAGTTTTTAAATTTTTCTGGAAAAATTGCAGAGATGGAAACAATATGTCCTGCCACTTTTCTGTTGGGTTTAACCTTTGTTATGTGTAGCTAAATCTTTCTTCTTGGTTAAAGGAAACCAATGTTATTATCTAGTATATGTGAGATTTTCTAAATAAAGTTTATTTTATTAATGAATATTAAGTGTCTTTCTATTGCCTTTTATGATTGAATTGATTGATCTTTAGGGTGCGCAACTAGGAATTGATTGATTTAATTTACAATCAAATTAGTAGGATTTGATGTTCAATTTTGCTAATCCAAAGTGGCAATTAGGATTATCATCTTTACATTAGGGATTGGGGAATTCTAGGAAAATACTTATCTAGACTAAATACATATTGTATGTGCGTTGTGTTGCTTACTGGTTCTCTTGGTTCTTAAAGCTATTAATTTATCAAACTTAAGATCGTATATAAGTTGTTGGTTACTAAGAGTGTTTAAAATACATGTTGATATTCATCTAATCATAAGAAAGAACATCACTCAATGAGTATTTGTTAATGGACTTAATTTTATATCAATGATCAATATTAGTTTGATAACGTAGGTGACCCGAAACTAAGGTTTTGTTCATCAATTTTCCAAATCTGATTATTTTCATTTATTTCCAATTTTTGTCGTTTTTAATTTCTTAAAATCACGTTAATTCAACCCACCAGTTTGTTGTAGTTTTTAACTCGTGAAACATTGACCATTAGATTCCTCGTGGGAATGATCTTAACTCTTCACTAACTACATATTTCATTATTAGAGTTAGTATTAATTTAGTTGCAGCGGACAATATTGCCAAATTTTGGTGCCGTTGCTGGGGAATTCTTGACAGTATATGTATATTACATAAGTAGACAAAACAACTTAATCGCTATTAGATTCAGAGATAGAAAAGACAGCCAAGAAGTTATGGAAGCAAACAAAGCAGAGACAACAAGTGCAGAAGATGGAAAAGATGGCTGCAAATCGCACCATTCGTGAACTAGTTACCACTACGAAAGCTCAACAGCCCTATTACATCAATTTTCCAAATTTGGGGGACAACATTAACTTTAAACTAAAGTTAAGGCTGATTCATTTATTACCAATTTTTCGAGGTCTACCAAGAGAGGATCCTTACAAGCATTTAAAGGAATTTGATGTGATTTGTATGGATATGAAGCCTACGGATGTGATTAAAGAGCAAATCAAATTAAGAGCCTTCCCATTTTCTCTCAAAGATGATGCTCAAGATTGGATGTATTATTCTGCTGGTGAAAATGCGCAAACATGGGCTGAAATGAAGAGACTCTTCTTTGAAAAATATTTTACAACATCAAGAGCTTCCAATATTAAAAAAGAAATTTATGGCATCCGACAACACAAGGGGGAGACACTATATGAATATTAGGAAAGATTTAAGAAACTTTGTGCTAGCTGCCCCATCACCAGATAAACGATTAACTGTTGATTCACTACTTCTACGAAGGTCTTTTGCTTACATACAGTAGTATGACTGATGCTGCAGGTGGTGGAGCTTTGGTTGACAAAACACCTGTAGCTGTAAGAGATTTGATAACGAAGATTAATCCAAATGACAACAGCTATCAATCGGTTGGAGGAATAAAGTTCTTTAAAGCTTCCTGCTCAAACATAAATTAATCTCAAGCAAAGTGCCAAAGCTGTCATGCTATAAAGTGGTAAGGAATTGAAGGAACCTTCTCCAAAAAAATCCAAGAGAGAAATCGAAGAATAAGCAAGAAACGAGGTATTTAACTAACCAAAAAAGTCATATTCAGATCTACAAAAATTTATTGTGCAGCCCCCTTTTCCCAGTCGATTCACCAAAGCAAAGAAAGATGAGCAAGAGAAAGAGATATAGGAAACTTTCAGAAAAGTCTACGTAAATATTCCTTTCCTTGATGCCATTAAACAAATTCCTCGTTATGCTAAATTTTTTTAAGGAACTCTGCACTTCAAAACAGAAATTGAAATTTGATGAGAAAATGCAATTGGAAGAGATTGTTTCAGTCATACGGTAGAAGAAAAAGCTACCACCTGAATGTCAAGACCCAAGTATGTTCACTATTCCCTATAAAATTGGTGATTTGAGAATTGAAAAAGCTATGTTAGATTTGGGTGCATTAATAAATGTCATGCCTTTTGATGTTTACAAGTCCTTAAATGTGGGACCTCTCAAAAAACTAATGTATTTATGCAATTAGCGGATCATTCAAATGCTTATCCTAAGGGCGTGTTATAGGATATTTTAGTTCAAGTGGGTGAAATGCTTCTTCCAGCTGATTTTTATATTTTGCAGATGGGGAATAATGATGTATCTTCTTCAATTCTAATTTTATTTGGAAGGCCGTTCTTGAAAACTACTAGAACAAAATTTGATGTTCATGATGGATCATTAAATATGTAATTTGATGGTGAATTAATTAAATTCAATATATACAATGCCATGAAATTTTTGGATGATGAAAAAACTGTTGTTTCTGTAGATTTTATTAGCACTTGGGTGCAGGAAAATTCATCATTAAATGGAAGAGATGAACTTGAGACAATTTTGGAGATGGGAGATGCGTTATAGTGGCAATTAATTACAGAAACATTGCTGCCCAATAATGAACTTGAAGTTCTGTTTTGCCATTTAGAGAAAACCAAGCAATTGGTAACGCAATTATCTTTTGTGGAGTCATCCCAAAACAGCTCCAAGCTATTGCCTTCGTTGATTCAACCACCTAAGTTGGAGTTGAAGTGTTTGTCTAACCATCTTAAATACATACTTAGGTGAGCAAGATACGTTACCTATTATAATCTCAATTAAACTCACTCTTTTATAGAAAAATCAATTGATTCATGTGTTAAGACAACACAAAGAAGCCTTCGGATGGACAGTGATTGATTTAAAAGGCAATAGTCCCACCATTTATATGCACCGAATATTGATGAAAGATGAAGCCAAGGAGGTAAGGCAACCCTAATGTCATTTGAATCCACCTATGATGGAAATGGTGAAAAAGGAAATCTTGAAGCTTCTTAATGCTGGAATTATTTATCCCATTTTAGATAGCAATTGGGTAGGTAGTTCCAAAGAAAGTTGGGGAAGCTATAATAGAAAATAATAATGGGGTGTTGATACCCACTCATGTTTAAAATAGGTGGAGAGTTTGCATAGATTATAGGAAGCCAAATTTGGTTACTAGAAAACATCATTTTCTGCTTCCATTTATTGATCAAATGCTTGAAAGACTTACAGGTAAATCTCATTATTATTGTCTAGATGGTTATTTAGGTTATCACCATATTTTGGTTGCACCAGAGAACCAAGAGAAAACAACTTTCACATTTCCATTCGACACCTTTGCCTACCGAAGAATTCCATTTGGATTGTATAATGCACAGCAGCATTGCAAAGGTGTATGGAAAGTATTTTCTCAAATCTTGTGGAGAGTTGTATGGAATTTTTCTTGGATGACTTTACGGTTTATGGAGAATCCTTTGAAAGATGCATTATTAACCTTGAGAAAGTGCTTAAACGTTGCATTAAGACAAATTTGGTTTTAAATTATGAAAAATGTCATTTTATGGTTGATCAAGGCATAATTTTGGGTCACACAATCTCTTCTAAGGGAATTGAGGTCGATAAGGCTAAAATAGATGTTATCTGATCTTTACTTTACCCCACGACTGTGTGGGAAGTTCGCACCTTTCTCAGTCATGCAGGATTTTATCAACCGTTTATCAAATATTTTTTAAAGATTGCGCAACCCATGTGTAGACTACTCTAAAAAGACGTGAAATTTGATTTTGATGAGCCATGTAAGATTGCATTTGATGAACTAAAGGAATGACTCACTACAACCCCAATCATTTAGCCACTGAAATGGAACATTTCCTTTGAATTAATGTGCGATGCTTCGAATTATGCAATTGGAGTAGTTTTGGGCCAAAAGGTGGACAAAGAGCCTCATGTCATTTACTATACCTCCATGACACTTAATGATGCTCAGAAGAATTATTCCACTACAGATGGAAAAATTTCGGTCTTATCTATAGGGAACACGGGTGATCATTTATTCAGACCATACAGCTCTGAAATATTTGGTGACTAAGAAAAAAGCAAAACTAAGGTTGATTCGGTGGATCTTACTACTACAAGAATTTGAGTTGGACGAAGAGATCAAATGCCACTTACAAATATCCTGGTATGTGAAATTTTTGATATATAGGGAATTGACTTTATGGGTCATTTTCCTTCGTCTTTTGGTAAGACTTATATCATTATAGTCGTGGATTATATGTCAAAGTGGATAGAAACGAAAGCTAGTCATACAGATGATGCTAAGGTTGTAGTCAAAATTTTCAAATCTAACATTTTTTCTAATATGGAATACCTCGAGCTATGATTAGCAACAACAAAACTCATTTTTGCAATAAGATTGTTGGAACGATGATGAAAAAATATGGTGTCTCACATCATATTTCAACTGCATACCATTTGCAGATGAGTGGTCAAGTTGAAGCACTTAAACATGGAATTGGTAGAGGCTAGTAACAATAGGAAGTTTCAATTACAAGTGTTAGAAGAGATCCGTAATGAGGCTTATGAAAATGCGAAAATTTATAAGGAAAAAACTAAAGCTTTTCATAATAAAATGATTTTAGGAAGAAATTTTCAATAAGACAAAAAGTTCTTCTTTATCATTCCAAGCTTAAGTTATTTCCAAGAAAATTATGATCTCACTGGCTCGGACCATTTATTGTTACCAATGTATTTTCTCATGGTGCAGTAGAAATTCAAAGTTTAGATACTTTCAAGGTGTTTAAGGTTAATAGACACCGTCTGAAACCATACTATAAGAACTCTACAATCGAGAATGTGGAAGAGATAGAGCTGGTAGCCCCAATCTATCTTTGACCAGGTAAGTCAGTGAACACGTCTAGTTAACGACTTAAAAGAAGCGCATTTAGGGGCACCCTAAAAATTTCATGTTCAATTTTATTTCAATTTTCTGTATTTCTCAATTTTTTGATTTGTTTAATTTATTTTATTTCAGCATTCAATTTTATTCCATTCCCTTTAGTATATTCACCTGTTAATTATTTCAGTTCTAGTATTGTAACATCCCATTAGCCCATGATTAGGGTTAGAACCCTAGGATACTATATATGAGAGTTTATTGAGAATTCAGAAGTGAATTTCATGCATCATATGTCATACATATACACATGAATAATGTTGATGCTCATTAAAATAATTGCACATGCATTCATTGACATTTTTCGGGTATAAGTGATTTTATTGTGGATTATTTGACTTGAAAATTGAATTGGTGTGTATTAGAATTGATTAAGTATTTTTAGTGATTTTTGGAAATTTATCGAAAATTTGGAGTATTTTAGACTAAGGAAAAATGTAGAAATAAGAGACAAATGGAAGTATGAAATTTGGTAGCTTAAATGTGTGACAAATGGAATAGTAATTAATTGACAAGTGGACAAATTATTGTGTGACAAGTGGAACAACCTTGGAGTGACATGTGGACTAATTAATTAGTGACTAATGGTAGCATCTTGAGTGAAGTAGTGGTAGCATCTTGAGTGGTCAAATGTAAGACATGCCTTAGGACAAATGTTGTGCTGTAATGGTGACACCTAGCAGGTGATGTAGCAAGTTTCTACAGCAGAGTTTTTCTGCTTCTTTCCTTTAGTTCCTTCACCAAAATTGCTCCTTCTTCTCTCTAAATTTTTTCCTGAACCCTAGCCAAATTTTTGCACCAAAACCAGCTTTTTACCTTACACAAAATAACTAAGAAAACCAGCTGAAAGTTACCTTCATCTTGCTGTCCAAAAACACCTTGTTTCCATCTTAAGTTTGTGATGAATCTTGCATGCTTAGAGTCTTAGTGAATCTGGAATTTTGAGCTAAGTTGGAAGCATAAAAGATAAGTAATAATTTAAGCTTTATAACATGTTAAATGGTATGAGAATGATGTTTGAATTGGAATGAATTGCATGTAAGTTTGATGATGAAGTGTGCTGGAATATTTTATATGGAATGTTTTACTAAACATACATTTGTATTTTGGCTATAACTTGATTTGTGAATAGCCAAATTGGATGATTTTAATTTAGAGTAAAGTAGAGACTTAGGGCTACATTTGTCATGAACGAATCAAATTTGTAATATGTCCTTAAGAGTCTTGAAATTTAGCTTGAAGTTGAGAGTTGTATTCTATAGAGGTATGAAAATAGTCTGTAGATTATTGTTTATAACTTGCATGATACTGAACCAAAATGCATGAAATTGATGTCATTAGACACTTAATACATTGTGGGACATTGGATTAGGAGAAGGTGTTATCTAAATACCTCATTGTATAGGTCATAATGGTCATTCAAACCTGACCCAAAATCTACATAAGAAAATCTGGAAAAAAATGCCGAACATATGATATGGAAAAATATGGAATAAGTACTGTTTTGGGGTTTATGAACAATCATGAATTGTTGAACTATGTATTGATGTTATTGAACTGAAATTGAAGTAAAAATGAAGGGTTCATCAACTGTAAATGATATAATTTTGATAATGACATGTTTGATTAATGGATTTAGGATGAAAAAGAGGCAATTTGCTGGAATGTTATAAACTAGAGAATTTTCATTGAAATACTTCGGTATTTTGATTATAACTTGATCTGTAGATTTCCAAATGAGTTGATTCTTAATTCAGATTAAAGTAGAGATATATGGATACAACTTTATTCAAGAAGTTGAAATTTAATTCTATCTTTAAGAATTTCAAAATTTGTCATGAAAGTGAGTCTTGGCTTAGGCTGTAGCACTCCCAGGGACAGAAATCATATCCTATTGTTATCGAATAAAATGTATTGATTTAGGCTATATTAGACAAATTTTTCTTCTCAAAAGTTGTAGATTATCCTCTTAAATTTCAATTGGTATAAATTTTGTAATTTTTAGATATTGGAATTGAGAGATATGAGTTGTACAAGTGGACAGCACGATCATGCACTAGCTAAATTTCAAATGTACTTAGTCTATAGTATTTTGAGCATAATTCATACAATACTGAACCAAATTGAATGATCTTAGAGTCATTAGAAACTTAAGGCACAGGGAAACAATTGTATAGAAGAAAGTGTTACAGAAATACATCATTTTCCTGATGATAATAATCATACAAAGTGGACCCAAAAGTGTTTTTAGACAAATCTGGACTGATTAATTGAGTATTGATATATGAATGACTAATGTGACTAGAATAATGATAAAGAATCCGGAATTGTCATGAACATGCACTGTACATATTTCATATGCACATGCATAACTGAATACTTATACCATTGTGCAAAATTATGATATGTGTAAATGTGTTTTGCATGATATAGAGGAGCATTTAGAGTTTTATCATCTACACATTGCCGGGACATTAAGACAATAGCTTTCTGGAGCGATTGGTGAGTAACCTAAGATGGTCTCACCTTGACTTGTTTTGTTTATTACTGAACTGAATTTGATATTGATGCATGTGTACTAAATTCTGGACATGAAATGTCTGAGGAGTTTTGATGTATGATCAAAACATTAGAAGTGCTACTTGAATGTGAATGAGATTGACTACATGATTCTTAACTTGAATGTTCATGTCGGACCTAGTTCGATGATTATTGTGAACAAGAACATGAATGCAAATGTAATTAATAAAATGTGATATTGAAGTGTTCCTTGAATGTGAATTTGGTGAAATATGTTACTCAGTATGTTTTTTTTTAAATGTCAGACTAAGGCATGATGATATATGTATATGGGATTAAAAATATGATTGAATGGGAATAAGATTGAAAATAGGAATGATTGAAAATATAATTGATGGAATATGAATGAGATGCATTTCATACATGAATGTATGATCAGATAATGATAGTTATGACATGAGTAGCTATCGAAAATGAGCTTAAAGTTCTGAAATGTAGTATAGAGCCAAAGGCTCGATATATACAATGAGCCCTATATCTGCAACGGGTAAGGGACGGTATCAATGAGCCCGGTATCCATAATAGATATAGGATAGTTTAGGCAGTCAGTGATAACAACGTAATAATTGAAAGTGGGTCACATGAACATTGCATATACACTTATTAAGTGTAATTGACCGATTGAATTGTAATGTGAATATGTACTTAACTTTGATTGGGATATGTGGTGCAAACTGTTAAATGGAAAATTGTGAATTACGTGCTTATATAATTTGACATGTGGTATAAATTGGGTGAACCATCAAGGATGGTTTCATCATTGAGTTTGCAAAACTCACCAAAATTGCAACATTGATATTTTAGATTCGAGAGAGGACATTAGAGACAGAAAGACTCTACGAGAAGACTAATTCTTATACTTTTGTCAAGAAATGGCTCAGAGGTCGGTCAACTGAGACTGAAAGATTAGTTAGTAGTTTATGTGCAATTCCTCTGTCAAGCAGTGTGTTATATATAAGATTTGACATTGTATATATTCAGATGGTTTTGTAAAGCTACAATGTAAGTTTGTTTTTTTCATAAAATGAAATGAGGAATGCAATTAGTTTTAAAATTTGGTGACTTTTCTGTATAATAGTTGATGTCATGATTAATTTGGATATATGTTTGCTCTAACATGTCATTATTGTAGATTATATACTGGAATGTTCACAGGGTGTTCCGATATGTAATTTATGGTAATGGGGTGTTACATTATCAGCCCTTACCAAGGCATTCATTGAAGGAAGAAAGATTGGAGATAACCTTTTAATAGTATAGGAACTCTTCAAAGACCACCTCTTTAACACTAGTAGAAATAGTTGTTCCATGAAAATAGTTATTTATAAAGCATTTGACACGTTGGATTAGGGATTCATCCTATATTGCCTCAAAGATCTTGACTTCCTAAATACCTTCATATCATGAATAAGAGCCTGTATTTGTATCATTTCTTTCTCTGCTCTAATTAATAGAGAACCCACCCAAATTTTAAGAGAGTTTAAAGGCATACGACAATAAATTTATTACAGAAGGTTACTAATATGTAGGTATAGGAATTTCCCTTCACATACTTGGGTCCACCTATATTCCCTAAGAACCTTAAGTTTGAGGGTTGTACCAAATTGATTGAACAAGGGTTGTACCAAACTGATTGAACACATAAAGAGGAAGGAAAGAGCTTGGCAAAACAAACTCCTTTTATTAGTTAGTTGCATACGGCTAACCAAACGCATTCTCTCTAACCTCTATACCCATTGAGGCTTACATTTTATTTTTCCTAAAAGGTTGGTGAAGGAGTTGGAGAGGATCCTTAAGATATTTCTTTTTTTTAGAAACATCAATAATACCTATAGAGCCAAAGTGTCTTAGGATAAAGTCTACTACCCCCACTTAAGAGGGAGGGTTGGGATTGACATCCATAAGGAATAAGAATTAGGTATTTATTGCTAAATTGATCTAGATACTATAGGAGAAAAATGAGAGGATGTGAGTTAAATGGATACATACCTATTACTTAGTATACACTAACTTCTAGAACATGAAAGAAACTATGGAACGCTCTTGGCCCTAATTGAAATGATAAGAATAAGGGATCTAACATACCCTTACATCAAATTCACATTGGCAATATACTTAACATATGATTTTGGATAGATAATTGATCTCCTATCAGTCCTCTCTCTTAGAGAATAGAGCTTAATTTGATTAAAAATTAAGTGCCAATGAATTCTAAAGTCTCTAAAGTTATACAAGGTGCTAACTGGATATCCTTTAAAGATACATGTCCTTTATTGCTAATAACTTATCTGAATTCCTTCCTAACCCCTAAGGATATATTTTATTATCTAGAAGTTACATAGAACATAATTGTTTACCAATTTATCTTAACTAGAGAAAATTAGAACAAAATTCCCAAAAGTGAAATAGTTTGAAGATGTCAGGAGGAATTCTATTATCTCCAAATCCTTTTTAGTTTGCTAGCTAGTAAATCTAAAGTAACTTTGGATAAGAGACAAATACAACTCTAGTCAAAGCCTATTATATGTCCTATACAATTTAGAAAATGAATCTACCTCTTATCAGTTTTTCACATGTTCCTATTTCTAACTATCTAGGCCCAATATTCAGCATAATCTCGAATGCTCTTGTAGAGAGCAGGAATAGGTGTAGATAATGGAATGGATTTCCAATTTATCTAGGGAAAACAAATCATAATCCATATTAGTAAAACTAGCATTCTCATACTATGCCTACATGATTCGGAAAGCGAGAAATTATAGGATACACAGGGGATTAAAAACACAACATTAATTAGCTAATAAACTAAACCATTGGATTAGGGAAGCATTACTAGCTAATCAAAGCTAGATAATGCTTAGTGATAGTTTAAGGGAAAGGTGGAGATTGCCTTAAGGTAATAAGGATACAGATGATAATAGACAAACATATTGATACGTTAAGACTCGCATCTATAAGAACTATGATATGCAATATGTAACTACACCACGATAGTAAAGACTACATTGATGGATCATATCCATTTACAAAAACCTTTTATTTCCATGTTGTAGTTATTGAAGTTTCTGCTAATGGATTCACAGTTCTTTTTGTTGCTTAAGTTACAGCTATTATAAACTTGATTCCACTTTCTTTTCTTCACTATATTACTCTCCTTGCAACTACCTTCTACCTCATGCTTTAGGTCTACTACCTCTTTTATTTCTTACTCATCATAACATTTATGCTTCTATGTTATCCCACAAATCATTAACCTTGCTTACTTCTTCATATCTAGCAAACTAGAAGCTTCTTCTTTCATTACTTACTATTAACCACCTCAGCTAGCTTTGTATCTGTTAGACACTAGCTTTGTCTGATGGATAATGTTTTTATTTTTGAGTTCCTGTCCATTTTAGTTGAATAACAAGGCCATATAACTTCTTCAGCTACACCTCAGGCCCAAAAATCTTTATGCCTGAATGATTCTTTGCAAATGCTTATCCTGAACCGTGTGGAAGGCAATACTAATGGTATTAGAAGGACATGGGTGCATGTTGCTAAAGACCACAACCAGAAGCTAAACTTAGTTTTTTCCCATCCAGCAAATGTGATGAACAACTTATTGTCTCACCTCTCATTGACATTTTAAAAGCTAGTGCATAAAAATGGAGTCCCATATTAATTGGATATTTTCTTGACAAAAAAGTTGTTTATCTTGTCATGAAGCAATCCGCACAAATACATTGGATGTAGCATAGGTTAGTGGACGTGCTAGTTAACAATGATCTCACCTTCTTCTTCAGATTCTCCTGTAAAGAAGCTACCATGAAAGTATTTAAAGAGGGATCATGACACGTACAGGATAAGCCAATTTTCCTTAAACTTTAGAGAACTAGACAGAAAATTGATGAAATTAAGATGGAAAACATACTAATTTGGTTGTGTATGTATGGAGTACCATTAAAATATCAAGTGGATTAAGCTATCTTATTAGCTTCATTGGCAAACCAAACTGCATTGACCAAGCCACTATTGAGACTTCCATAATCAACTTTGTTAGGTTATATGTTATGGTGAGTTCTATGACCTATTTGCCATAAATAATTTCAGTTGTTAGGTTGGATGAAAATTTTGAGATAGTTAAAGATACTCTCAAAATAACTTATGATTGAAAACCTACACAACTGGATACCAAAAGAGAATTGAGACCCATAAGTAGATATTTTAGCGCTAGATTTGCATAAAAACTTAATGAAATTGAAGAGTAAAAGTAGGAAAGAAATACCCCCCCTAAAGCGATCAATAGTGATTCTGAAGATCCATGTTAGATTGATTATAGCATCGAGGCTAATTTTGTTTATGGTGGACAACATATAATGATTGAAGAATGTGTGGAGGATGAAAACATATGTAAAACTCCTATTTGCCTAAAAAAGGTTGAAGTAGTGAATGAGATCATAAATAAGGAGGATCAAGTAGTTGCATCTGTTGATAATAAGAAGGAATTTGAACCAGTATTTAGAAGATCTAACAAAAGGTAAAACCCTTTTGTTTCAGATGCAAATACATGAAAGTCAACGCTTGGAACATAAGAGGAGCTAATGCTCCTTCCAAGTAACTTTTGTTTAAGAATCTTATCTTAGAGCATAAACCAGACATATTTTGCATATTGGAGTCAAGAATAAAGGTGGAAAAGTGTGGTCTTTTATAGATGTTATCTTCCAACTAGAGACAAATTACAAATCACCCTCATCACCCCAATGAGAGGATATTGATATACTTCAATTATCAAAATGTGAATGTAAAAACCTTGGACATGTCTGATCAGGCTATACATGTTGATGTGTTTTACAACACTACAAATAAAGTTGGCGTAATCTCCTTTATCTATGCACATAACAATGTTTTTAGAGAAATCAACTTTGGAATCAACTAAGAAGGGTTGTATACAACATTCAAAAACCATAACTCTTGACGAGGATTTCAATACCATCTTTAATCCCGAGGAAGCTGAGGGTGTCAATGTCTTTAAACAACCTTGCTTTGAGTTTAGACAATGCACTATAGACATTCAGATTTTTTATATTCCTTTTGGTGAAAACTATTTAACATAGAATAATAATCAACATGAAAGCAGTTTCATTAGGAAAAAAATAGACAGATGTATGGAAAATTTGGAATGGCTTTAATAATTTCCTATCTCATCCTTAACGTTCACTATAAATAGCCTTTCAGAACACGCAATATGCATTACTCAAAGTAAGTATCAGTACACCTTTTTAACTCAATAATTTATTAACCTCTTTAGTAGTTTTAATGAAATCATCTGGAAAGCTATCTCTATTAAAGCTCAAAGCACTAAGCAATTTATTTATGCATCTAGTATGAAACTCATTAAAATCTCTCTAAAGTAGTTGCATAAGCAGAACATACACCCATCATTTGCTATCAGTTGCTAAAGAGGATTTAAGATCCATCCAGGATGAGCTGTATAGAAATCCTAATTCTAGTAAACTCCAACAAAATTTAAGAATGCAATATATAACCTTTCAAAAGCCTTATTGTTTGACTATTCTATGATGAAGTAAAGATCAATAGTGTAATGGCTTAAAGAGGTGGATAGAAACGCCACTTTGTTTCACATATTTGTATTAACAAGGAAAAGTTCCAACAAAATTGTCAATGTGATTAAAAACAATCAAAGCATATCTAACTATAGGCTTTACTTGAGGAAGCAACTAATTATTTCACTTTATTCATGAATGCACCAGTAAATGCTCACTCCAAGGAGATAATGCTGGAATCTATAACTTTTGAGCATGTTAATATATTATCCAACCATGTCATCAGTGAGGAGATTGATGAGGCAATACAGCCAATCAATTCATACAAAGCCCTAGGTTTAGATGGTATTAATATGATGATTTTTTAGGTTCTGACTTTAACTATGGTTCATGAAGTTGTCTTAGAGCTCTTCAATCGTAGAAAATTACTTACTTCAATTGTAGAAAATTGCTTAAAGAAATGAACAGAAACTTCATAACCTTGATCCTAAAAAGAGGAGAGATGAAAGATTTCAGTGATTATAAACCGCTTACTTGCTTCAATTCTGTTTACAAAATCATCTCCAAGATTATTGCTAATAAATTAAAGAGGAATTAGTCAAGCATGTGGATGAAACATAAGGAGCATAAATCCCTGGTAGACTAATGAGTGACAACATTCTATTGATGCAGGAGTTATAAAAGGTTATCACAAATGAAAAGGGATTAGAGATTGTACCTTAAAGATTGAATTAAAGAAAGGCTATGACAATGTGGAGTGGCAATTTCTATTAAACATTATTAGGGCAATGGATTTTCCTAAAACCTTTGTTGAGTAGATATCTTAATGCATCACAACTCCATCTTTCAATATGATTATAAATGGGGAATCTTCAAGAAGTTTCAAAGGTAGGAAAGGTATACATCAAGGAGATCCTTCCTCTTCTGACTTATTCTCTCTTATTATAGAGGTATTTTGTAGAACACTTAAGAGGGTAGTAGAGAGAATGAGGTAGTTTAAATATCATTCTAAATGTCAGAGGCCATGCATAATAGTCTAGTATTTACTAATAACCTATTGTTATTATCTAAAGTTGATAAAATATTTGTATTAGCCTTAATGACTGCAACCAAAATATTTTCTAAAATGTCTGGACTTAAGATGAACTCTGGCAGAAGTTCCTGCTACACTTCTAACAAAGCAATAGATCAAGAATCAATGATACTTGAAGTTACATGTTTTAATAAAATTGAATTGCTAATTACATATCTAGTGTTTCCTATTTTTGCTTTTAAGTTAACTTATGGAGATTACAAAATTCTGATGGATAAGATATAGATAAGGATCTTAGGATGAAGTATGAAGGCTTTATCCTTAATTGAGAGAGCTTAACTTATTTCCTTTGTCCTTAATGTAGCGAGTCTACATTAGGTAGCTCATATGTCTCTTCCCAAGGATGTTATCAAGATAATTGATACCATTCTCAAAAATTTTATGTGGTCTAAAATCAAAACAGGAAAATACTTCATTCTCATTAAATGATCTAAGTTACGTTCTTTGAAGAAGTATGGTGGTTTGAATGTGATCCCTTTGAAAGTATATAATTTGGTTATGCTTACTAAAAAGTTGTAGATGATTATTGAAGATAAGCAATCTTTATAGGTTAAGCGGATAAATGCTTATTACATTAAAGGGGGAGTTTGTGGAAGATTAACATACCTAAAAATGCTTCAAACACAAAATAAACAATATTCAAATTGAGAAGCAAAGCCAGGCCACATATAATTAGATTATTTGGAAATGATATCAATACACTATTTTGGTATGAAAAATGGTCAGTTATTGGAATTTGTCAGGATATTAGTGAATTTATTTCTAATCATTAGTGAAGATTGATTTATTGCTTATGCTCTAACATATAAAACTAAAATTTTATTAAGGATTCAAGACTCTAGTTTGCATAATCAGATCAATAACATTGACCTCAAGGAAAATAAGGCAGATCTCAATTAGTGGATGTTGTCTAAACATGGTAAATTCACCAATTATGTCTTGTAGAAAGCTTTTTCGAGTGCAAGGAAACATAGTACCGTTGCATAAACTAGTCTAGTAAAAGTATATGTTACTTAGGGTAATCACAATATAGAGAGGTATCAAAAACAGATTGCCTACAGTTCATAGATAGAACAATTATATGGCAATACCAAATATATGTGCATTATACAAGTAAGAGCAAGAAAGTATTTCTCATTTATTCTTCAGTTGTCAGTTCACTCAATCTTTATGAGAGGACATTACTAGAAGATGGTTGCTAGGAGATACACTAGATGAATGTAAGCAAATTATAGCTTTGGGTTCAGTTGTCAACATGCATGATAAAATAAAATAGTGGTGCTTCCCTATTGCTTTACCATATCTTGTACATGCTTTGTGGGATGAGAGAATTATGAGAATCTTTATGGGCATTAAAAAGTAGCATTCAAGCTATATAGAGAAACACTTAATGCAATCAAATTACACCTTGTCACATTTGAAGCAAAATGCAAATTGATTCCAGTCTTATATCAGTATGGGATTAATGAATAGTCTGTGCGCTTGAATTTGATTTATAATGTAATATTTTCCTGTTGTTTTGTTAGCCCATTTATAATGATGACCTAGTTTATTCTTTTAACACTTGTTATTGCCTTTA
>JANZXP010000194.1:4036314-4061492 GCA_027576715.1 Erythroxylum flavicans
GCCCCACCCCCACGTATATTTTTGTATACATATCTCTCCCTTTTATGCTCATCTTTCATATTTTTCATTTTCACCCCCTAAGGTGAATAAAATCTTCCTCTTCCTCTGCTTTTGTATATGGATATGTTTGATTAATAAAGGAAAAATATGTAGAACGTGCCACCTGATAGGTTTGCATTAGGACCAGTTGTGCACTTGTTTGATTATAAGAGATTATTATGATATAGCATTGATATATGATATAGACCAATCCTGGTTGATGCTTGGCTCCTGGTCGAATCTTTGTTTGATATGTATATTATTGATGTGATCATGACTTTGGACATGTTGAGTAAGGGCTAGTCTATTGATAATGTTTGGCTCCCCATAACCTCTTTAGACTAAAAGAGCCTTATGCCTATATGAGTATAGGTATATGGTTGAGCCATTGGTGATGCTTAACTCCTTGTGGTCATTCGAGGTATAGCAGTATGAGGATGTACCCTTGGAGATTAGGGTCCTATAGATATTCCTTGTCTATGATTTAATGTGTACTGGATATGATTTATCATACATCATATATTTGTGTTTATACTAATATAAATAATATATTACGTGACAATGTCATTGGGTATCGTATGGTGATATTGACTTGCTCAGTAAGGTTTGACTCCTCCTTAACTCTATTTTTTTAGGTCAATTACCACCATCTTCTCAACAGTGACTCTGAGGGGAGTCGGTTACAATATACCTACTTCTATTTATACTTTTCATTTATTTTCACTTGTACTTGTACTCTAGCATTCGCAATAATATGATTTAGTATGTTGACAAATTTTGCACACTAACATTTTTATTCAGGCTTATGTGTGATTTGAAGGCTTTGAATTTTAGGTTTTAGGTGTCAATCACATGCTTATTGGGATCGTGACAAAGCTAGTATTAGAGCCTAGATTAAAAGATTTAACACTTAGGGTGTAGTTCTTGTAACATCCCATTATCCCATAATAAGGGTTAGAACCCTAGGATATTATACATGAGAGATTGTTGAGAACTTAGGAAGTGCATTTCATGCTTATGCATAATATAGCATACACACAAAGTTAAATATTAGTGTTTGCATGCAGTAAGTTGATTGTGCATGCATTCATTGACATTTTTTCGGGTATAATTGATTTATAAATGTGATTTTTAATATAAATTGTGGCTTATATGTATTGAAAATTTCATTGGTGCATATTAGAATTGATTTAGCATTTTTGGTGAAATTTTGGAAATTTCTAAAAATTTGGGTATTTTTGGACTAAGAAAAATGCCAAGTAACATGACAACTGATAAATGGTAGTAGAAATAAGAGTCAAATGGCAGTGTAAACTTTTATAAATGACAATTGGATTTAATGACATATTTCATTAAAATTTGGAGACAATTGGAGTTGATTGGACTAGTTAAATGAGAGAACCTAGTTCAAACCTATAGGGATTGGACATGTGGCAAGTGACAAGTGTCGCTTGCCAAACCATGCCTTTATCGCACGATTGTTTTAACCTTGAAAGATCATTTTATTGTTTTGTTTCTTGCTTTCTCTTCTTCTCTTTGTAGCTTTCTCTTCTTCTTCTGCTCTTTCACGATTTTGACTCACCAATCTCCATTTATGTGGAACCTAACCTTCTTGTCTTTTACTTGCTACTCTCATCTTGCTCTCTCTTTCATTCTCACTAAAGACCCAACCCTACCACCTTGATTGATGATGTACATAAGTTATATGAAAAGTTAGGGTGAAGTGTGACTTGAAGAGTTTGAAGTTTTTATCAAGTAAGTTATGCTTTAATCTTCATGGGTAGTGTTAAATGGAACATGTATGAAGAAAATTTTGAGATTTGTAATTGATCATGAAATCGATTTTTGTGTTAACGAGGGTGGTAATAATAATCAAGAGATCATGTTTCAATTTTATGAGTTGATGTTATGCATGAGTTGTTTAGTAAGAAGCAATTTTGATGATAAAAATTTAAGAGATGATTGATTATGAACAATGAAGTTTGAAAGATGATGATGTGTAGATGAAGAGGTAGGTGGAGTCATGTCTTATTTTTTGTTGTTGTAAAGAGTGATAAATTATGAGTTTTGAGTTAAGAAAAAGGGTGTATCTTGGTTTCTTGAATTGAGATGAGTTAAAGTGATAGTTAAGGTTTAAAAAAAGTGTAAATGAAGTAGAAAAATATGCAAAAAATTGATGATAGAAGAGTATATGAATATGTCCTATTTTGGTGTTGTTATCAATTAGGGGTTTGAATTGTGTATAAATGATATTGAACTAAAATTTAGGTATAAATGAAGACATTATCAACTTAAAATGATGGAATTTTGATAATGAATTGTTTGATGCTATGAATGTGATATTATAGAAAAAGGATAGGATTGTATGAATGATAGTATGTAGTTTAAGATGCTAAATCAAATGATTAGAGGTTTGATAGATTAATGTAATCAAATTGGCATTTGAATTAGTGTGGAATGATGTTGTGTCAGAAGTAATGAATTCTGGAATATTTGGTATGAATTTTATGTTAAAATATATGTTGAATTTACATGAATGGGGAGGAAAAATTATAGGGCACAAACATGAACCTTCCCCATGATCGTGGCCGAGATAGAAAATGTTTCTGTCACAGTTATGGCCGGGGCAGGACGATCGTGGCCTAGTCAGAAAAATTTTCTACCACGATCATAACCGGGGTAGCACGATTGTAGCCAGCTCCAAAAGTTTCTGTCACGATTGTGACGTCCCTATGGAGAAAAAGAGTCATCTTTTGAGTGAAGTATGAACTAATCAATGGTAGGGTGCTTCCATATGAGGTAATTAGGCTTAAATGAAATCTTAAATGAACTTAGTTGATGTTGAATGAGGTGATTAAGGTGAGTAAAGAATATTAGGCTTTTAAGAATGATGGGAAGGTGTTGTAAATTGTTTATAAGATGTGTATTAAGGAAATGTACCTGGGAATTTGTCGTTGAACATGCATTATACATGACATATATATATGTGCTTATGATAGAGTGTTTATGTAAATGTGCAAATTAGTAATTTATGAATATGTGTGATTGCATAATATAGAAGAGCACATTGAGCAATCACTTCCAGAAATTACCGGGACTTCAAGACAATAAGCTAGCGGGAGCAAACTGTGAGTAACCTAAGATGGTCTCACCTTGAATGCTTGTTTGTTAAATTATGTACTGAATTATTATGATGTGTATGTATTGAATTTTGGAGATCCAATGTTTGAGGCGTTTGATGCATGAATAAAACATTGGAAGTGCTACTTGAATGTGAATATGATTGACTAAATGATTCTCAACTAATATATTAAATGTCAGACAAAAGTCCAATGACAAATGTGAATAAGAAAGAATGTGAATGTGACAGAATGAGCATAATGATTGAAAACGCATGGTGTATTTCATTACATGAATGCTTGAAACATAAAGGCAATTGTGACTGGATTCGTCAGTGAAAAAGAGCTTAAAGCTCAGACTATTGTAAGAGCCTCTGGCTCGCTATGTAAAATGAGCACTGTATCTCCAACGGATAAGGGATAGTATTGATGAGCCTGGTATCCACAACGGATACGAGACAGTGAAAAAGGCACTTGGTCATAACAACATAATAAACGAATATGAGTCTCATGAACATTGCATATACACATGAATTAGATGATTTGAATGATTGCAATTGAAATGTGGAATTAAATTGAATGAAAAATGTGAACATATATGTACAAAGTGTTTTGTGATGATACATGAGTAATTAAATATTATGAATTATGTGATTGTATGTGTTGATGTGATATGTGTGATATGAGTGAACCATCGAGGATGGTTACTCAAATGAGTTCACAAAACTCATCAAAATTGTAACGTTGACTTTTCAAGTACAAGAGTGACGACTTAGCTTCTAAGACCGCTTAAAAGAGATTTAGTATAGCTTTTGGATAGAGGACATGGCTCTAAAGTCGGTCAGCTAAAATTGAAGGATTTAATTAATCTTTTTATTAATTCCTCATGTATATAGCATACTTTATAGATAAAGTTGTGAACTCTGATAGGTTGTCATTGTATAATCGTGAAAGTTGTATGTAATGCTACATTGTAAATCATGGTTTTTGAAATGAAATGAAGAAGTTTTAGGTTTTAGAGATTGTGATATTTATGTTTTAATTTATGATGCCATGTGATATGTGAAAGTGATAAAATTAGCCCCGCCATTTCTGTCGGGCACATGTACAGATGTCTAAAGGGAGTACGTGTACACATCGAATGGGAGTGGGGTGCTTCAGTTCTACTTTGGGAATTTATCTCCTCCTTATAATTGCTTCCTTACTCATAATACTTATTTGTTCCAACTTCCAAGTAGTGGTCCTAACCATTTATTTGCTTTCTTTGTTAGTATCAACACACGAGCTGGATTTTTAACCCAACTGGACCAGGAGACCTATATTGAGGCCTTGATGCAAGATTCCCCCATTACTTCTGCTAGAAGGCAAGGTAGGCACAGGATGACTAGAATTTGAGAGGCACATATAAAAGAGTCAGAGGTGTCATAGGGAGTCCCTGAGGTGCTTGATGTTGACATGAAAGTGTTTCTAGCAAGAACAAAAGCTAATAATTCCATATTCCAAGATTCAATGATGATGATGTAGTAATAACACTAACAAGTCCCACCACTAGCTAGAACCTCAGCGTAAAAGAGGTAAGATATGTAGTTGTCAATAACATATTTGAGGTTTTGCCCCCTAAAGTTTAATGGGACCAAACATAAAGAGGCCATTAATTTCCAAGATGAAGTGGACATATGAGCCAGGAGGCTGCACTATTCTAATATCCAACTGGTAGATCTGGTGGAGATATCTTTATAGGGAGTGGCTAAGGATTGGTACTAAGACCACATCCTACCACACTTCGATGCAATGACCTTGTCATAGTTTAAGGAGAGGTTTATGAACTATTTACTCTCTTTCAGAGCTCTAGAGGCACTTAGATTAGAGTTTTTAAATGTACACTAGAGATAAGACGGTGGATGGGTATGTTGTTGACTTCATTCGATTGAGATGATATGCCTTGTAGATTGTTTCAGATGAGTTGATGAAGAACAACCAATATGTACTCAGGTTGAAAGACCTTTTTGTCAATATGACTATGAGTTATTGGGAGAAGTTCTCTACTTTGGTGGACATAACTAAGCATTTAAAAAGGATCCTCATGGAGCAAAGTAATTTATCTATTAGAGAGTAAAGTGCGAGACATTCAATAAGACCCTTCAGTTTTCAGCGACGACACACTTTCATCAGTGTATAATTAGAGTAGGAGCTTTAAACAGAGGGCTACTTATAGCACCCTACTTTCATAGTGCATATCCTCGAATATACCGATGGTATTCGAGAATACACTCTACAAGGGTGGTGCGTTAGGACGGTCAGTCAAACTCAATACAAATTTTTCTCTCACATCACACGCATCAAATACGTTTAAATAAATAAAAATCAATCACAACCCATATCATTTATACACACATCGAGTCCAAATCGATTCTCAATTTGATCATTTTATTCATCAAAATACTTTTAGTCATAATGTCGTTACACTTTACAATTCACATAAACATTATACAATATTTGTGGAATACATTTTAAAATAAAAAAGAGAAAGTAGACATATCTCTTATTCAATTTCAGTGGCTATATTCCAGTTTGTCTAACTAGGTATCTCCATTGAGCCTGAAAACTAAGTTGCAATTTTGGGTGAGTTTTGCGAACTTAGTGAGTGGACAATCCTTAATGGCTCACTCATATCACGTAACATATACAATTCATACTTCAAATTCACATACACTTCATGTCAGCATATAATGCACATCATTTCACCAATAATCATATAGCATCACATAACACTTTGATCACTTATTTCACAATTCACATTCAGAGTAGTCAAATAGTTCATTTCGATCATTTAAAATATATATATATCAATTATGCATGCAATGCGCATGAGACTTGTTTCCAATTGTTATTATTATGACCGAATGCCTGTAATTGTCTCATATCTATTGTGAATACCGGGCTCACTAATAACTATACCTTATTAGTTGGGGATATAGGACTTATTATACAACGTGAGCTAGGGGCTCTTACCACATTCTGAGCTTTAAGCTCTTTTTTATTTTCTGAGCTTTAAGCTATTTTTCGGTGGTTACTCTGGTTAGAATAACCTTTATCTGTTCATGCATTCATGTGATGAAATGCATCACATTCGCATATATTTAATTGATGGCTTGTATTTAATTTACATTCATATTCACATTTACAGAAATCTAGGGTTTTAACCCTTTGAATGGAAACGGGATGTTACACTACTCGAGCATATGGCATAGCGAGATTTGGTCGTAAACATTTGGGAGGATTCAGGTATACACCTGGAGTCGGTGGTAGCAGTAGCAAATGGAGCTTTGAACATAGTAGTTCAAGCTTGACGTCCTCCATTTGCTAGCAATTTAACAAAGCACACCAAGGCCTATGCTACATAACACCAGGAAGCTACTATATATATGGCCAGTACAAGCATCTAATCAGGGATTGTCCAATAATGGGATATTAGTAGATCTCTTTTAGTGTGGTGTAACCTCCACTTTAACATCCATAAAGAGGAACACAATTTGGTGCCCAGTAGGGGTGTTGTTTTAGAGAAAGGCATTCAAAAAGTAGATCTAGAGGCTACAATTAGGGACAATCCTCTAATTCTTAGCATGCAAGTCGTGGTCAAGACAGGGTGTTCCCCCTCAACCCATAATATGCACAGGCTTCGAATGCGATGGTAATTGGTATTCCTCTCATCTTTGAATTGGAAACTATCATTTTGATAGATGGGTGAGCAACCCATTCTTTTATATCATCTAACTTTACTATAAGACTAAAAGTAGTACTAGATAGGAAAGAAGAATCCTTGTCCATATCCACACCTCTTAGTGATGTTATTGGTGGATTTACTCCACTACTCATGTCCCATGGAGATTGATGGTAGGATAATGATAGCAAATCTTATAATGTTGTCGGTTGTAGATTTTGACATAATATTAAGGATGGACTAACTATTTAGTGATTACACCACCCTGATTATAAAGAGAAGAAAATGTTGTTTTGGATTTTAGGTGAGGTAGAGTTTATTTTTTAGGGAGATAAGAGGACCATCCCATATAATGTAATTTCAAAATTTGTGGCCAATAAGATGCTTGGACAGGAGTGTCTAGGATTCTTAGCCTCAGTTAGAGATACCTCTGTAGAAATTAATAGTCTCTAAAGGGTTCTAGTAGTTCAAAAGTTTATAGATGTATTTCTTAAGGAGTTACCAAGGCTACCTACACAGAGAAATATCAAGTTCTATATTGATCTAGTACTAGGTATAACTCTGATTTCTATACCTCTATATAGAATGGAACTTACAGAGTTAAAGGAATTAAAAAAAATTGTAGGATTTATTGGATAATGGTTTCATCAGGCCTAGGACATCACTATAGGGTATGTTAATACTGTTTGTAAAGAAAAATGATGGTTCTTTTTGGTTGTGTGTTGTTTACAAGCAGTTGAATAAGGTGACCATTCATAACAAATATCCATTAGCTTGAATTGATGATTTGTTTAACTAACTTTAGGGTGCTAGGTATTTTGCTAAGACTAACCTAAGGTTTGGATATCATCAATTGAGGATCAAAAGAAAGTATATACCTATAGCTACATTTAGACCTTAATAAGACCATATGAATTCCTAGTAATATCATTTGACCTTACTAATGCTCTAGCAGCTTTTATAGATCTAATGAATAGAGTGTTCAAATTGCTCTTAGATAGGTCTATGATTGTCTTTATTGATGACATCTTAGTGTATTTGTTAACAAAAAAGGAGCACACCCAACATTTGAGAGTGGTGTTACAAATAATTCGGGAGTATTAATTGTAAGCCAAGTTTTTGAGGTGTGAATTTTAGCTTAAGAATGTCATATTCTTAGGACATTTAGTATGTTAGGAGTGGATATAAGTGGACCCGAAGAAGGTGGAAGTTGTAATGAACTAGGAAAGACCAATAATAGCGAAAAAAGTGTGAAACTTTCTGGGATTAGCAGGCTTATTAAAGATTTGTCTAAGAATTTTCTAGGATAGAAGCCCCATTGACATGTTTAATACTAAAGAATGTCAATTCATTTGGTTTGATGCATATGCAGCCAACTTTCAAAAACCAAAGAGTGTTTAAATACAACTTCAGTCCTGGCATTACAAATTGAAGGTGGAGGATTTGTCCTGTAATGCTTCGAGAGTTAGCCTAGGTTACATGTTAATGTCAAATTTACTTATGCTTATAGGTAATTGAAAAAACATGAACAAAAATACCCTACTTATGATTTGGAGATGGAAATAATGATCTTTGTCATAAAGATTTAGAGAAATTATCTGTATGATAAGATGTGTAAAATTTACACAAATCAAAATAGTCTAAAATATATATTTCAAGAATAGGACTTAATCTAAGGCAAAGAAGGTGGATGGAACTATTAAAAGATTATGACTGCATAATTCAGTATCATCTAGGAAAGGCAAATATTGTAGCTGATGCACTAAGTAGGAAGTCTTGAGCTAGTTTGGAACATATTATAGTAGAGAGGGGAACTTTGACTAAAGAGTTATATGATTTGATAAATCAAGGTGCTCAATTTCAGATCTAGGAGTACTACTGGGTAGCATCAAAGTACGGTCAATATTGTTGGAAAAGATAAAGGTTGCTCAGGGCTCAGACCCTAAGCTTAACTCATTATGAAATATGAGAAGGATGTTACATAAATTTTAAGATTGATTGGGTAAGATTCAATCATTGTCAATACCTGAATGGAAATGGGAAAAGATCATAATAAATTTTATGGTTGGCCTACCTCATACAAGGACTTGAAGTGATTCAATTTGGGTGATCATAAATATATTGACGAAGTCATCCCATTTCTTACCCATGAAAACCACTTACTCAATGTCCAAACTCCCACAAGTGTATATCGAGCTGATAGTGTGTCTACACGAGGTGCCCGTATCAATAGTCTCTAATTGAGGATCACATTTCACATCTCAATTCTAGAGGATATTACAAAAGGCATTAGGGACCAGGTTGGATTTTAGTATAACATTCCATCCTTAAACTAATGGGCAATATGAAAGGACGATTGAAACCTTAAAAGACATAATGAGAATGTGAGTGATGGGCTTTGGTGGTAGTTGGGATTCGCACTTGCCTCTGATCGAGTTCAATTACAACAATAACTATCACAATAGCATTGGGATGGTGCCTTACGAGGCATTGTACAAACGAAAATGCAAATTACCAATTTGCTAGGAGAAAGTAGGCAAGAGGCAGATGGGGGCCCCAGAACTAATCAATGTCACATCAAAGAAGATTCCATTGATCAAGCAAATACTAGAGAAAATGTTCAATAAACAAAAGAGTTATACAGACCCAAAACGTAAGGACACGGAATTTCCAATTGGTGAAATTGTGTTTATAAAGTTATCTCAGATAAAGGGTGTGAAGAGGTTTGGAAAGAAAGGAAACAGTCTCCAAGATATATTGGACCTTACGAGATAATGGATAGGATTAGAAATGTAGCATATTGATTGGCATTACCTCTAGATATGTCATAAATCACCCAATATTCCACATTTCTATATTTCGCAAGTATATCTCTAATCCTTCTTTTGTAGTCCAACCATAAAATATAAAGGTGAATGACAATCTGACCTATGAAGAGTAGCTAGTAGCTATTTTGGATTCTCAAAAGTGTTAGTTATGATCAAAGCAAATTCCTATGGCTAAGATGATATAGAGGAATGGGAATACCAAGGAGATCATTTAGGAAACAGAGCAAGAGATGCGAGAGTTATATCCATACGTGTTTCCTCAATAGAGCATTGTTGTAAAATTTGAGGATAAATCTTTTTTTTTTAAAATGGAGATTGTAATACCCCTGTCCCATACATATATTTTTGTGTACACACACATACATGTACACACACATTACTCTCACTTTCACCCTCATCTTTCCTATTTTTATTTTCACCCCCTAAGGTTACTATTTATGGAACCATCATCTTCCTCTATTTTTCACTACTGGGTAACCATATATATCAATCAACTTCTCGCTTTGAACCGTCATAACCATACTCATTTTATCTCACAACACTAAAATCATCACAAAAATTAAGAAGAAAAATCAGAGAAGAACTCAAATATTCGATTTGTCTCCTCCAGTGAGTGTTGCTGACCACCACCACCACCACTACCATTAGACTCCCCTCAATGTTAGGAGGAAAACCCATATGGTCTTGTCACTGGTCAATGCATGTATGATCGCCGATTGACGAAAATAAGGTTAGGGCTTTAAAATAATTTTTCTTCAATTTATTGATGTTTGTTGAGAATATGAGTTTCTTATAGTTATAAAAGTTGTTTTAATCATCAAGAAATTTTATTTGGTATAAAAACTGATTAATTCTGAGACTAGAAAATTTTCCAATCACTAAAGGAATATTCCAGTCATCGAAAATACTATTTCGGCAACCTTCCAATGAATTTTATTTTATAAAATTTTTAAAAATCATATAAAATATGTATATCCATACTTTGAGAAGTGATAATGCCAAATAATATTTTTTCAACATAATTTAAAACCTATATGACCCAAAATGGTATTTTTTTTCATTAATCCTTATACGTTGACACACTAGCTCAAAATGGTGTGGTAAAGAAGGAAAAATTGTCATCTTCTTGAAACCATTAAAGCATGTTTATCCAAATGTATGCTCCCAAATCATCTAGGGCTAATGCAACCACCTTAAGTTGTTTTTTGACCAATTGTATGCCTTCACATGTTCTTTATTCTTAAATTCATTATAATTTATTTTTTTTACTAAACCCTTGTTCCTTATTGAATTACAAAGTTTTGTTTATACTTGCTTTATTCGTGATGTTCACCCTCAAGTCACTAAGTTAGATCTTAAATCTTTAAAATGTGTCTTTTTAGACTACTTTTATCTACAAAAAGGGTATCCGTACTATTGTCTAAATATTAACGAACATCTTGTAAACAAATGTCTTGTATCTGTCGATGTTACCTTTTTAGAACACATTCCTTTCTTTCCTACTTTTTAATATATGAGATGGAGGATGATGATCTATTAGTTAACAAGATCACCAATCAAATCAATAATGTTACCTCTACGTACACATACATAACCACTACATATCTGCTTTGTCTATTTGAGAAGAAGAGACCATCCTAATACAAGTTTGATACATCTCTCTTCTTTAACATCAAGTCTAATATTCGATGATGTCAGTACGCGTGTCTTATTTTGTCTTTTATTTTTATTGTCATTTACCTTCCTCTTCTTTTCTTTTTTTTCCTCTCTTGATTCTGTGATTCTTGTGAAAATTGTTCTTGAAGCCTTATCCTATCCTAGTTAACAAGATGCTATGACAGAGGAGATGAATGCTTTAGATGCTAATGGTATATGAGATTTAGTGAACTCACCTATTGGAAAGAAGGATATTAGATGTAAATGGGTGTTTTTAGCAAAGTCAATTATGATAAACCAACGGCTCGATTTAAAGCATAAATTATGGAAAAAAAACTATGCTTAGACTTAAAGTGTCTATTATTCTGATACTTTCCCGCCTATTGCTAAACGAACCTCTATTCGTCTATTCATTTTCTATATCAACTACTTATAATTAGATATAAAAAAAACCTTCTTATATAGTGACCTTAAAGAGGTAGTATAGGGAGCAACCCTGTGAGTTTGTTATTTAAAGGGAGAATGGGAAAGTTTGTCATCTTCAAAAGGCCTGTATGGTTTAAAATAGAGTCTTCATCCTTGACTTAAAAATTTTAGTTAAGCAGTGAAAAAGTTTAGAATAAATAAGAGCAATTATGATCATTTAGTCTTCTGTAAACAATTTGCATATAGTATTATCCTCTTTATTAATTGTTTATGTGCATGATATTTTTATTCACAAAGTGATTATATTGGCATTCCATCTTTAAAGTCCTTTCTTCACAATCAATTTTGCACAAAAGGTTTTGGAGTTTTGAAATGTTTTCTAAGAGTAGAAGTGACAGATATACTGGATCTATTTACTAAGACTAGAAAGTTATAAGCTAAGCCATGCAGTACCCTAATGGTCTCTAATTTACAACTCACCAAAGATGGATACTTGCTTGAAGACATTGGGAAATATAGAACATTGGTTGGAAAATTAAATTGTATTATAGTAGGTCACCCTAATATTGCATATTTTGTCAATTTTTGTAAGTCAATTCATGTCTTCTTCAACCATTCATCATTGGACTACCTTATTAATATTATGTTACCTAAAGGGAGCTCATAAACTATGGATACTGTATGAAAATCATGTTGAATGTTTTCACATGTTGATTGGACAAATTTTAAGATTACCAAAAATCTACAATTAGCTATCGTATCTTTGTTGGAGAAAATTTAATTTCATAAAAAAAACAAAAGATAAAATGTTGTATCTAGATCTAGTCTAGAATCTAAATTCAAAGTTATGGTATAGTTAACATGTGAGATAATGTGGATATAGCAACTATCATCTAGTTATGTGTTTCATGAATAAACTAGATATATTGAGATTAACTATCATTTCGTATGTGAAAAAGTACAACAAAGCTTGATCTCTATAAGATATTTCGAAATTAGAGAACAACTTGAAGATTTTTTGATGAAAGGTCTAAGCAGTACTCATGTTAATTATATTTGTAATAAGTTGGACATGATTAATAGCTATGCTCCAACTTAAAATGGAGTGTTACAGATTGTAGAAATATATAACTGATAAGATATGTAACTAACATGATATGTTTAGACCTGATTAGAGGCTTAATTATAAGAATTACATTCCTTATTTTGTCAAAAGTATTAAGAGAAATCAATACCTTTTCTCCATGATTTACATCTACGAAGAAGATAAATCCCATGCTTTTTAGTTACCTTCTTTCTTAACCTTATCCTCGCTGCTCAATGACTATAACTTACAAATAGAAATTATCTTTTAGCCTAACTTAGTCTCGTCAAGGATTAGATTGAGCGAAACTTGAACAAATTGAATGGTTCTAACTAAATCATATTTTGAATTACGTAACCTGAACCTAATCAAACCTTATGCCAAAATAAGAAATGGTCCAACCTTAGCCCATTTCATGATCAATCCTATCTATGTCTAAGGCAATAATGACCAGGACTTCAAAGTCCTTTTAACCAACAAAACTTGTATGTCAAGAAGATGAAAAGTCCAGATCATTTAATCCCACTTAAAAGGGAAATGAATGTAGAAAATGTGCCTAATTTTTTGTTTACTAATATTTTCATAAAAATTTAATTTTATACTAAAATATTCAGGATTTGGTATCCATTGTGAATGCCAATCAGTATATATATATATTTATTGATATCTTATATAACCAAAATTGGTACCTTATAGGATGACGAATATCAACCGTGTCATGAAAAAAAAAACACATCAAGACATCGACAGCTAATTACTATATAAGTGTGCTTGTAATTATGAATATCTTAGATTGGAAATATGATTATGACTGTTTCAAATAATACTCCGGGAAATGGTAATTTCAAGTTGGAAAGATTGGAAGTCTAAAGCTTGAGAGTTAGGCAACGGATAATATGCTATGATTCAGATGTTTTTCTTGCATTTAGATTGTACAGTATGAACTGAAAAAATATATATAAATATTAAATTAATGATGGCTAATAAGATGAGATCGATCTTTACTGGAGAGTTACCTTTATCATATAACCTAAATTTGACCTAAGGAGTTCTATTATGATTAAAAAAAAAGAAATTAGATAAGGCTACCATTAGATTGGTAATGATAAAAAACTATATTATTTAAAGTCTGGTCTGTAATTGGAATTCTTTTAATAGAAGCTTCTACAATTAAAACTCATGACAAGCCTCCTTATTTGATCCTTCCTCCGAATGTAACATCGAACCACATTTTACCACTTCTTGATGTGATATTGTTAAGAATATCGTAGCCTGTCGATTTACGTTGGCTGATTATAAGACAAAGATACCAATGGGGTATGATACGTAGGAAGCATAATCTTGCAAGTCAAGTAAGCCATGCCTAGCATAAGTAGCATGTGCTGAAGACTATTCCTACACAGCCACATTCTAAAAATTATTACAAATTCTAAATTAGCTGAATCTTCATTTATGTGACTCGTCAATTACTATATAAGTTTATGCTTGTAATTATGAATTTCTCAGCTTAGAAAGCTGATTACGACAGTTTCACATGGAATACTCTGGAGCCCGGCATATAGTTGCAAGTGGAAAAGGATTGAAAGTCTAAAGCTGGAACACTTATGCATTCCCACTCGCTGCATAACAAGCTATGACGTGATCATGTGAATTGTATTTATAATGTTAGTCATTCATGTCTATTTGCTTCGTGGGCCAAGAAATTGCAGGAACGAACTCTAAGTAAAGTATGAAGGTATGCTATCAAAATTTAGAGATCTTTCTTGCATTTAGATATAGATTATGAAGAGAAAGAACTTAAGAATGTCTTGATTTTCACCGCTATCTTTTCATGATTCTACAGCAAAGGATAGTATTGAAGGTGGCTATGCATTGCCAGAAATGCCATTGTAAGGCCCTTAAGATCGTCGCAGAAACAGATGGTAATCAATATTGTTTCAACAAGCTCATGCAAAAATCAGCTTCACTTCTGTTGTTTCTGTTCTAACATACATCAAACCTTAATTATGTGTTCAAACAAAAACTTGTTAAGAATTATAGTTGTTATTCTTAAGACGTTCTATAAGCATTAGCGATTCCAAATAATATATATGCTTGAGTCGTAATAGTTAATACTATACTTTGAAATGGACTCAGGAGTGACCTTTGTGAGCATAGAAGGAGACTTCAAAGAGATACTAGTGGTGATCGGAGATAACATCGACCCCGTGAAGTTGACTGCCAAACTGAGGAAGAAAGTTGGAGCCACAGAGATTATCAGTGTTGCAACAATGTGAACAGGTGCCATACATGTACGATAACTAGATGGTTTGTTAACAAATATTAATCGTTAGCTACCGATAGTTTAGTCATCTCTCATCTTATAAGGGTGTCCAGTTCTTGGTAAGTACTAAATCGGTTCAATAGTATGTAAAACTACAACTGTTCAAATGATTTCAAGTTGCAGTTTCTTAGGTTTTTCTTACAGTTATACCTCATTAGTCATTACATGACATGTTTTATGGCTTTCTCTGGAGTATCATTTGACATATTTGGCATAAGACTGTGGAAGGTTCATAACTCTCTAATCTTTTCTCGCAATGCTTTTGCTACTCAGAAACCGAGTTGGGGTATAACTGGTCATTATTCAATTTTGTGCTTCATTAGTTGCTTATTTATCTAATCGATTTACTAAATAAAGTTAAATCTACCATTTGAATCTTTCGAAAAGGTTGAAAAATTCTCTTGGCAGAAACATAAGAAGATGGCGATTGGACTTTCCAATTTGATTAATTTAAACTTACTATGAACTACCACAAGCTGACTCTCGTATGTTATTTTCTGAAAGATAACTCACTCAAAATTTACAAATTCATTCAAAAGTTATAAAAAAGATCTTCGAGTGACAATAAGAAGGCTATATCAAAATTTTAATTTTAGAATTTTGAGTTATTTTGTGATTACAAGTCGATTTAAGTTTTAACAATTAAAGATAATCCGAATTGTAATTACAATAAATTATAATAAAGAATATAAATGCACTAACGTAATTAAAATCTTGGCACATACTATATGATCTTGGGATATAGTATATACCTTAATATATAAAGGAGCCAGAACTGTGGAGTATGGACATGATATTAATCAATAATTAAAAAATTCAACAAATTTAAATGTAAAAGCTTTGAATTGTCTAATTTTTTGGTTTACATTTCAAATTTTTTATTTGATTTATTTTAATAACTTTTGTTGTTAAAATTGATCAGTTTATTAGTTAATATGTCAATTTTTGTAAATTAATACATTTTTATAAATTAAAATAAATTAGTTAATTTTTATTTAACAATCTTTTTTAATTAAACTTTAAATTTTGTGATGGTAAGAATAATTATTTTAAACTCTTTAATTTTATTCAATCTTTAGTCGGTCTATAACCTAAAAGTAATTGAATTTTTTAAATTTTAAATCACTTATTTTACTAGTTTAACTGCATGATTGATTTATAAAATATTGTTATTAACATCTTTTACATGTCAAGCGGAAAAAAAAAAGGGTTGGAAATGGAAATCGAAATCCGATGGGATGGAATATTGCTATGTCAAGCCTATGGCCATTTGCTGGAATATTTCTTCTGGAGGGTGGAGACTGCAAGCAGCAGTTGCATGCCTCATTCGGAATAAGAGTCTTTTGATTCTACAAAATCTCTAAACAATGGACTGAAAGTGATAAGTGGTCGATGGTACTAAGAACTGTAGTATTATGGTCACAAGTAATGTCACGAATGATTTAGAGTTTTCTTTTGGAAATATGTTAGAAATAAAAAGGAAAACCAATACAGATTTTTAGAATTTTAGTCAGTCTAAGAGTTCGACAGCAAGTGGCAGAACAACGCTATAAGATCTGCCGTCCTAATATTCTTGACTATATGATTACCAGCCAGCTGCTTACGCCAATCTTATGTTATATATGAAGTGTCGTCTTAAGAGTACAAAAGTCCTGGCCATTACTTCCAGATAAATAACTAAGATTTCAGGAATCATTGTCCCGTAACAATTCGTCTTGTCATTGGAAACAAACAGATACAAAATACAAATGAATATTTGATCATATTTAGAGCATAGGAAAGGACTCTAAGTAGTAACTAAGAAACCATAACTCAACGTTTCTAGGAAAATACAGTTTGATGCACCGAGGTGGAAATGGAGATAGAAAGGCGTTTGGAGCACACAGACTCGTACGAGTTTAACCCATTAAGAGAGGGTAAGAAGCTTGAGATAGGTATCCCAGTTTTAACTTTGCAAAAACAAGCTCCTGTTTTGGAGTTTTAACGAAGAAGAAATATACTCTATTTCATTAATGAAAAAATTTGTTTTTGTTCTGTACAAGTATTCCTAATATATACAGCGAAAAAGCAAAAAAAATATGTACTATAAAATGCATGTACTCCTTTTATTCGTTTGTCTTTGTCACTACCAGTTGTGCGTTATGCGTGTCCTCTGATTATTCCTTTGGCCTTGCTTGCCACCACCATCTGTACGTTGTACATTATCTTTTAATTCAGGGGTGCATGCATGATAATTGTTGGAACTGATTGGCCATATTTTCCCCGTACTCTAACACCCTCTCCTCAAGTTGGCAACTCATTGACGAGTGCCAACTTGGCAACTACAGCTGAAAATATGGGTGTTGATAAGGATTTTGTGAAGCCATATGCGAGTTGGTGTGTAGAAGATAGATGGCAAGTACGAATGAAGCCCTCTCTAACCGCATGACGGATCAAATGACAATCAATCTCCATATGTTTTGTTCTCTCATGGAGCACGGGATTTTCCAAAATATGAATCGCAGCAGTGTTATCAAAGGAGAGAGGTATAGGTGTGTGTGTTGGGATTTGTAAATCACGCAGCAAGTAAGAAACCCATCGTAATTCACATACAATGCTAGCCATACTACGGTATTCCGCTTCGGCCAATGATTTGCTAACAATTTGTTGATTCTTGGTTTTCCATGATATTGGGGCATTCCCGTAAAAAATGCAATAGCCTATTAGAGACTTTCTTGAGAAGATACACCCCGCCCAATCAGAATCGCAATAGGCATGAAGATGAGGTTTGTCTTATGTTGGGTAAAAGAGCTGTTTATGAGAGGCAGCGTATAAATATCGCAAGACATGTGTTAATACCTTCCAGTGAGGCTGCCTTGGTGCAGAAGTAAATTGGCTCAATTGTTGTGCTGCATACATGATATCCGGTCGAGTGAAGTTCAGATAGAGCAGTTGGCCGACGATTCGTCTGTATTTTTCAGGGTTTAATAACAAAGTCCCTTCATCTGTTGCTAATTTCGTGCCTTGAGGTATAGGTACCCCCATAGGTTTGAGATTATCGAGTCCGGCTTCTCGAATTATGTCCGTAATGTACCGAGACTGAGACAAGAGCATGCCCCCTTCGAACCTAGCAATTTCAAGGCTAAATTCTCGATTTGGTATAAAATATTTTTTCAATCCTTAATGTGTGGTCAAAAAAGGGAGGGTTTATGAAAATGGAACACCCCGCCAACGGAAGTGGCGGGGGAAGTCCTCTTTACCCTTGTCCTTTAGGCTATATATCAAAAATACCCTCAAATTCTTCTCATGCACTCTTTCCATAAGTTCTTATGCTTAATTTAAGGGAAAATTTTCATGGGGCTGACATTCAAGCCTTAGAATATGGGCTGGGAAGCCCCAAGTCCTCAAGTGTCATAATGAAGGCACTTAACCAATCCACAACTCCCTAGTTGTTTTAGGCATAGATTTGGATCTAAGTTAAGAAGATAAGTTATCGTTTGTATGGCATATCCCCAAAACGATTCTGGAAGGCTATCATAGGACATCATTGATCTTACCATTTCCAATAGAGTCATATTCCTCCTCTCAGCTACACTATTCTGTTGAGGTGTTCTGGGAGCTAACAAGTTGGAAACAATTCCATTGTCAATTGGGAATTGTTGGAACTCCCCAAATAAATACTCACTACCTCGATCCGATCGAAGTTTTTTTAATGGCTTATCTAGCTTCTTCTCAGCTTTAGCTTTAAATTCTTTGAACCTTTTAAAGGACTCACTCTAATACAGATAGCCATATCTAGAGTAATCATTTATAAATGTTATAAAGTATTCATCAGCTCCTCTACCTTGTATGTTTATGGACCTACATACATCAGTATGTACCAGGTGGGTAATGTTATGAAGTATTCATCAGCTCCTCTAGCTTTGCAAGGAAATGAGGCCTTGGTCATTTTCCCTTCAATACAAGATTCACAAGTGGGTAATGGACCATTATCCAAGCCCGTAAAGATCCTATCCTTTAATAACCTATCAAGTCTTTTCAGATTGACATGACCTATCCTTAAATGCCACAGATATTTTGAATTAATGCTAGATTCATTGGATTTTCTTGGTTTTATTAATTCTATGGTGTTTAGTGAGCCTGTCATAGGTTCTATAAAGAATAATCCCTGTTTCATTATCGCATTACAAATAAAATACTTATTCTCATATATTGAAACAACATTTTCAAAATATTAGGAATAACCAGATTTTATTAAACAAAAAACATAAATATCCATTGGGATGTAATATACATCCTCCAAATATAACCTACGACCACTAGGAAAGTCTAAGATAACTACTCCCACTGCTTCTGCCAAAACGTAGGATCCATCCACTATCTTGACTTGAAACTGGCCCTTAGGCAGTTTTTTCCTTTACTGGAACTCCTACATAGAATTTAAAACATGGTCAGTGGCTCCTGAATCTACTATCCAAGAATTAGATGAATCTACTGCATTTCTAGTTCCTAACAAACTTAGGAAACCCATACCTTGTTTTTTATTGAGGGTCTCAAGGTAGACTGTACAGTTCCTTTTTCAATGGCCCTTCTCACCACAGTGGAAACACTTTGCCTTGGTGTCCTCTTTAGCCTTCTTTTTCATGGGTTGGGCTTTGAACCTTGTTTAGGCCTTCCTTTTCTTTGCACCCTTCTTCTTTTGCTTGCCCTTACCCTTGGGCTTAGAAGAAGATGCTAAATTAGCCTCTGGCCCATTAGCCCTAATATTTAATATCTCCTCCGTGTTCTAGAGGGTATTCATCAACTCACTTAAGGCGTAATCCTTGGTGTTGAGCTCATAGTTTAAGTGTTGAAAAGAAGAGTTCAAGCTATTGATGATCATGATCATCTACATTTTCACATCCATGTTTGCCCCAAGCGTCTCGGCCTCAGTAACCACAGAGATTACTTTAAACATGTAATCCTGCACTAGTTCACCAGACTTTTGTCTGAGATTGTGAAAGGTTTGGATAGCTTTCACCCATGCAGACCTAGTCCTCACACCAAACATCTTATGTAGGTGATGGACTATAGCACCAGCATTTTGCATGCCTACAAGTTGCTTTTGCATCATTGGGCTAACAGAAGCTTGAATATAGCACTTGGTAGTCTTATCAGCATTTTTCCATCGCTCATGTTACTGTACTTGCTCAAGAGTTCATTTGTCAACGAGAGATATAGGCTCATTGTCTGTTAATACCTATGAAATTCATTCATATTAGAGAACGATGTCGAGGTTACATCTCCATTCATTAAATTTCTCACCGTTTTCCAATTTGTTATTAGTCAAAAGCATTGTGTGTGGATTCATATTGTGGTGATTATGTATAAAAAATAAATTATTAAAGAATGAGCATACTAGTCAAAATTATTGGAACTTTGTATAAAATCATGATGCATGTATGCATGATGATAGATTTGACAAAACTTTAAAAATTAAATCTTTATAAAGCAGTTATTTTTCTTATCTATAATTGACTAAGTGATGGTGGTTCATCCTATCCATTAAAAGAAAAACTAGGACCCTTCCACTCAAAAAGCTACCAAGCATCTTCATGCCTAACTCTTTAAGAAGTGCCATAATTTGGTCCATGCATGTATCAAAAGAGCTACAGTGGGCAGGTTATTGATAGACCATGTTGAGTGTGCAACTATTTCATTCATCCACTACAGGTACTTATAAACCATGCCTCGATGGGAGGTCACATTTGCTACCAATGAGTAGACTTATCCTTTAGGAGACCCAAACTATACAAGATCTAGGATTTATGCCCTTCGGTAGGGAGTAACACATCACCACATGCAAATGGACCATCATATGAAGATCGTGGACTCTCACTTGAGCATCCTCTCCCACTCAATCTTTTTTGGTCTTTAAGTTTTAATAAATACCTTCTTATATAGATGCAATTTATTAACCATTGCATATTGTTTCATTATATATCTCATACATATGAATGCATGGCAAAGCCTAAGGTTGGCAATTTTTCTAAATGGTATACATTCACAAAATATCACATATTATTTGCATCCATTCATCCATTCTTCTCATGAATTAAATAGCTACTTTTGATTGTCCATCCTAGAAAATTAAAAGAAAAATACAAGGCCTATTGGCCCAAACTTTTTTTTAGACTTGGATCTTCAGCTTCGAACTCTTGGCTCGCACGACACGGCTTGTTTAGTAAAAACGAGTTAATGGCATTTTATTTCTAATTTTCTTTAAAAACAAACTAATTTTTAAATAGTAAAGCAAAAATTCCAACACCTGAAAAATCAAGAATTAACATAATTTAATCAAAATAAAATCTGCCATTAACACAAAATAAAAACCAAAATTATTTACCTATTCTTTTCTTCGATCCATGACCGCTCCGTCTTCAAAAATACAGAAGTTTTTATAGTAAAAAATGAAAATAGAAAAATTAAAACAAGGAGGAAACATGGCGATGATACGCCACCATCCTTGTTACAAACCAAATGAAGAAAACTTACAAGGTAAATCTATTTTATGTGGACAACCAAAAGAGCAAACCAAAACATACACAGTATATATATTTTTATCACATAAAAAATATGCATCATACATAATTTAATTGCCAACCCATGCAACATATAGGAATTGAACCATGCATAATAAAACCAACTCTGATACTAATTATTGGATCGAAAACAAAAACATGCTTGGTTTGGCTAAACGGTAGATTTCAAAAACTTTTTTCGAAATCAAAACATAGCGGAAGCGTAAACACCAAATCAACATGCTTTTAATCCATACATGATATGGCATAAGGAAAATAAATAAAATAAGAACAAGATCGAAATATTACTGACTACTTGCTATAGCGTTGACTCCTCGCTGCTGTGTCCTCAACCAATCCGATCTACCACTTGTTCTCCTTGGACAACTTAGTTAACAAGATCCTTTGGTGGGAAAGGAAAAGAAAAAAGTAGGAGAGTAAACCTTTTACTTTGTCCGACAAGTTGGTAGAGAGAATCAAGAGCCAAAATCACTCCGACTTCATTTAGTATAAAAAGCCAAATGAAAAATGCAAAAATCTAATTCTACAGCACCTGTTCGATTTTTGGGAGAGAGTTTTTACCCAAAATTCACGCACCATTCATTTAATATGAAAGCTAATTGAATTGTGTCCTTCCAAGTCCAAAACTTAGACGTTATCTATCATCAAAATGTTTTCTTGTAAGGTGTTTAAAAAACCACCCATTAAAACCATTTAATGATGAGAAGCATGACCGAATGTTTTGGGAGAGAGTGGAGAGAGCTTCCAAAAAACGCACCCATTCCTTCATTTATTAAGAATGTAAAAAAGTTATAACCAAACTCCCAACTTCATTCATTTCTTGAATTAAAGGAGCTGCACATTTTTCTACTTTAAAACAAGCCATTAAACTATTTAATGATGAGGAGCATTACCGAATGCTACATCTTTCTCGAATTTGGTTTTGCTCATCATTTTTTTAGATTTTGTTTCAATTTAATTAATCTAATTAATTAAACCAAAATCTAGCCCAATATTAAATATTCCTTAGGGCTTATAATTAACAATTAATTAGTGTAAGCCCAACATTTAATTATAAGCTTAAGACCCAATTTAATTAACTCTTAATTAAATTGTTTCGGTCTTATTAGCCCGATTCCAATTCGGTCAGTTCTCTCATTTCTGTCTCATTTTCTTTCTGGTAACTTTCGTTTATTTTTCTTATTTTCCTTGATAACCTTCTCAGAAGCTAAGTGGGGAATCTAATTGGACTTAAATAATTCAAGCTCCAATAAGATCGGAATTAATTTAATCTCATTAGAATTAATTATAATTTAATAACCAAATGTCATTCCACTAAAGGCAATTAACTGAACTCTTGAATTACTTAAAATTATGAGAAAACATGTTTCAAAGCATATTAATTTGATGTCCAATCGCAAACTCTATTGTGAACCATATTATAGCCATCTACATAATAAAAGGCAAAATTATCATTTTGTCCTTATGTTGGTTTTTCCTTCTAGATCTCCCGTTTCACTCTACATGGTGATTAATAAACAAGATCTAATCTTGGTGTTAAGACTTGATGGGTAGCTAGTCCATCAAACTACTGGTGCCAGTTTAGTTACCAATCTCTATAAAATATCTAGAGGTGATAATATCACTATAAACTCTTTATTTGAGTGAATGTTCCCTGATGCATGTTTCAATTAATAATTTGAACATTTGGATAGTAGATTGATACCCTATAAAAATCCATTCCGATTACATCAAGAATTATTACGAAACACACATGAGTTCACCACTTATGAAGATTATGGTTCGTAATAAACGAATGCTAAAGTGTATGTTTTAAGATTAAAGTACCGGCCTACTTTATTCTTTAAAAGCATACACAATTCCAGATTCATTTAATATTGCCATTACTGATAATCAACTACTATCATGATTTAAAACTCATCATCCCTTAAAGTAAACTCCTTTATTTCCACGGAGGTAAATCGCAACACTACAGTCTAAACCATAATCAAGCGACCAACTTGATTATTCGACTGTGAATCAATTAATTTAGATCCTCCTAATATACATGTTTCCCATACATCTCCATGTATATGTATATTACTTACAAAGAAACCTTGGTACCTTATAACTAGTTATATTATGCTTATACAAATAAAACCAAACTCTTGTTTTATTAATAATAAATATTTTCATTACAATATTGTAACTGGAAGAAAATTAAGTTATATGTAAATAAACTTTCTTTCCAGGGCACTTATTTACATAACCCTAATAGTTGTTTGATCACAGGTTCCTATATAATAAGTATTAATATTTTTAAACCTCGATATTTCCATAAGCGCACGGGTCATACACATAGTATGTAAGGTGTTGATCCCAAGAGGAGGAATAATCTAACACTAAAATCTAAGGTTAAACTTAATTCTAAATAACTTAATGAACAAAACTAAACAAGAAAAGAATTCAATCACACAAATAAATCCAATAATCAAATCTGAAAATATAAACATAGTAGTAATTGCTCACCCAATCATAAAAAAACCTAAAAACTACCAATTGAGAGAAAGGTGGTTTTTATCCGACTTTAATGAAAACCTAATTGATTGTGAATTTATCGAATTACCAGTTTTAGACAGTCCTAGGGTTGATTACTCTCTCTCAAGTTATAATCATTAACCCTAATTATTAACCTTAATCAAATTATGAGAAATTGCAATCTCTCGATTCATAATTTATCCCAAAACCTAAATTAGATTTTAAGCTATCCATTAAACTACTGAAAAATCTCTCGTTACACAAATTTACCGGTTTGACTCAATTCTTGATTAATTAAACTACCAAACTCTCGTTACCACAATTTAATGATTTTCACTCAGTTCACCCTATCAGTTTGTTTTCGAATTATTAAGTGCAGAAATTGAATCACAAATAATTCAATAAAAACACAATAAATCAACTTTCATTAATATCAAAGACAAAATTCCTGAAGGTGAGTTTAGACAAATATCAACTTTCAACAAATCCTGTTCTCAACGACTATGACAATTCTATACATCAATAAAATTGAAATAAAATCAGAAAATACAAGTGGAACGGATTGATAGAGGCAGCAATGGCAAGAAACCTCCTGTTTTGGGGAGTACTTATTGGATCGGGAAAAGAAAGCATGCCATATTTGGAGAACCGGTAGATTTCAAAAGTTTTTAGAAATCTTATTTATAGCAGAAGCAATATATCCAAATCATCATGCCAATCTATACATGATATGGTATTAGGATAATAATAAACATAAACAAGATAGTGATACTACCGACTCCTTTGCTACAGCTTTAATTTCTCGCTGCGCTCCTCTCCTTCTTCTTATATCCAAAGCCTTTTGCTTTTGAATCCTTTTCTTTGTCAATCTATCCTCTCCTTGTTGTTGTATCCTCAACCAATTT